>JBBMKC010216325.1:0-12583 GCA_037834085.1 Bipalium vagum | reverse complement strand
TATATATATATAAACTAGGGCAAAAAATAATTTCTCTCGTTTCACTGGTTTCATCGGATCTATGTAGCCCTTAGAAAGACATGAACTTACTTCCACATTGGAACTCATAAGAACTAAGACTTGAAATGGGAATTTTCGATAATCTGAATGGGGCAGCACATAATACGGTATGACTATCTGGCTTAATAACATCTGGATTGTGTTTCATGAACAAATTGAGCCATGCTAAATGACAGTTGCAGTTCAGCTTGTTGGACTGTATTTGTCTAGAAAAGTAGATCATTTTTAATTGAATATATATCTGTTATGTAATTCATATTCATAACTGAATTGTTTGAATATATTTATTTTTATGAATATACTCAAGCTTAGATTTCATATTTAACATAGAACAGATCAATGATAAGTAGCTTAGTAAGTATTGTAATTGTTATATACATAATTGAATATAATAATTATAAAAAAGGTAAATCAAGATCAATGTAACTTAAATTTTAAAACGAAGAACTTATAAGCTGCAGAAAGTATGTCAGAAACCCTTCACTAAGGAAATTCGGATTTTTAATCCACTTTTCCCAATAAATTCATTACTCAAATATTTGGCTGTTCAGAAAGATTTGCACATATTTTGTTTATATACATTAAAATTGTAAATAATTCAAATAACTTATTTACAGATTATTTAATATTATGTAGCATTTAAAAGCCTACATATTGCTCTCTTTAAAGTTTTAATCTGTATTTGTTTTAAATTAAAAATTGATTATCTTTTCTTATGTAGAATATCGATATTCTTGTTAGTGTAATCCGTCACATAGTTCTAATTTGGCTAATAAAGATTTTTTTATATAAAAATATGATTTGTATATACTACAAGTTTTTTCACCAGAAATTTTTAATAATACAATCATATATTAACCTAATTTGCTAGGGGCAAAGTGTTGAAAATTAGCTCACACAAATGTATCCATAGTGAAAAAGAACATTTTGAAAATAATAAAATAGCTGATTGCAAATTTTTTTACCTTTTGATAATATATATCGAGAAACTCGCGTAATGAAATTAAATTAAAATTCACTGTCGTTGTTAGATCTATGTTGAGAACCCGAGAAGTTCGTTAGGAATATTAAATTTGATAATTCGAATTAATTCTTTTTCGAAAATAAAAGGAATTCAAAAAATCAAATTAAATTCTCAGTTTTCATATGAATTTTGAAGAGAAAATCTCTCTTTTTACTGATGACACTAAACAGAAATGAAGAGTATTCAATAAATTTTATTTAACTGTTAACTGTATAACTAATTTTTAAAATAATGTACGAAATTGTATAAATCTTTACATTACTAAAATCGATATCCATGCACCGATAAACTTTTCAGAGAAAAATTTCTAATAAAATAATATTTTGTTTTTGTTTTACTTTAATCATCCTCTGCGTCTACCTCCGTGAATTGTTATCAATACATATCGCAATCTGCATCTTGTCTTATCTGAGAATGGTAAATCTTTATGACATGTTTATAAACTACAGCTTACTTTTTCCCGAATAATTAGGATTAATATTTATGATATTTTTGATAGGAACATGATAAAAACTGCATCCTTACTTATTTATTGTTAAACACTACGTAAATATTCCTTCTACGTCAAATTCTACTAGAGAATCACAAACCGATTTAATCTTGTCAAAGAATCTTAATAATGGAAATTTTTATTTTTATTTATTTTTCAAAAATATTTTAGAATGATAACAATTATTTTTTTGTGCACATATAACCATTTTGTTCTATTACGCTATCGATAAAATCTTATTAAATATTCTATATATATTAGGAAACATGTATCTAAAAAGGAACAAAATAGATCCTTTTTTTGGCAGAATAGTAACGTGTGCTGAAAAATGGATCTCTCAGGACAATCGAAAAAAGATCCAGAAAGATCCAAAGTCATTGAAAGAAGCTCTTGATATCAGTTTGATGGAGTATTAGTGGTATTACTGATTTTTTTCTACTAGTCAATTGGAGAAACAGTGAATTTGGATACTTACTTCGATTATTTAGACAAAATGCATAAAAAGCTTAAGAAATATGGGTCTGCATTGTATAACCGACAGAGATTTTTGTTGCAAGATGACTCCAGACCTCATGTCTCAGTGAAAACTATTCGGAAATTTTCGGATATGAATTACAAACTTCTTCATCACCTACCATATTCGTCTGATTTGGTCCCAATTGATTTCCAACCATTCAAGCCTCTGGCTCAATTTCCACATGAATAGGTTTTTACTAATCAAGAAGATCTTTAAAAAGCGGTCAGAAAATTCTTTAATTCGAAAACCCAAGATTTCTTTAAATCTGGAATATATTAACTGACAAAGCGCAGGTAGATGTCTGTTGATGTTGTTGGAGTTTATTTGATAAATAAAAGATTGTATAAAACCTTGTTCTCACTTACCTTTTACAGTTAAAATTATATAAAAAATGCCATTTTATATGCATCAACCTTATATATCATTTTAGAGAAAATTTTCGCTTGTTTCAACCGAATATTTTCAACCGAAGATATGCGAGATTTTCAAACATTTCTTTAAGATGCTGAATAATATGCTAAAAAATTATCTTGTGCAATGATAGTGCCTGATAAGATAAGTAATGACCCTATTTCTAAGCCAAATTTACTGAAATCATCAAAGCTTGGTTAGATGGAACCTTTTATATAATAATGACATAATTATGATTCGTACATGCTCTCTATAAATTATTAAAATACATTTGAAGCTAAAACAATTGAGTTCAGAGTTGATTAAAAGGGAAATGTTTAATCATTTCATCCTTTAAAATCTTATCATTTACTGAACAATTGATGCTAAATATGTGAAACGAACAAAACTAGGAAACTCTGTCTTCTCCAAAATATTCTGTGTATTCTCACTTTTCAAGAATTTGAAAATCTTAGGCAAGAATAAATATTTTGATAAGTGGATGGACACTAACAGCGTATTAATGGGGTTCAGGAAATAAAGAATTCGACGACACTTATATAAATATACTTCTGGCATTCAAAAAAATGCATCTAATCGTCTACATATAAAGGATTACAACTTTAAATTTTCAATAACTTTGAAAGGAAAAAAATTATAAAATATATCTAAATTTAATTCTGTTTTATAATAGTCATGGTAGTATGTGTTTAACTGATCTAACATAAAATAATTATATGTTTAGCTCAATAAATTTCAGAAATGAGGTCAAAATAAGAAGTAATTCGAAATTGTATTGTACAATTTTACCACAAATATAATGATGTTTGGAAAAAGTTCACCGGGGATGGCTTTTTCTCAGAAAGTGTGCCAACGCACAACTTACAATATCTTAATGTATCAAAAATATAACGCAAAACAGGATCTGATAGAATACCAAATATTATGATTAATTAATATTTAAAATGCCTGGAGAGCATATTTGATAATAATGAGAAAATAAGTCAAACTTTCTAATATGCATTTCAAAATCATTGAAAAAGGTTTACATTAAAACCAGAAGGAATATACTGAATTTGGTGAATTGAGTATTTAACTGAACAGAAAAGGTTGGAAAGCCAAATTTAAAAAGCAATTAAAAACATGTTTGAAGAAACAAATGGATTTAAATGCTGTACAACATGCTTATGATACAATCAATACCAAACTTCATTCTGCCACTGGTAGTGGACTCTCATTTTTATAGTTTGTTGAATATGGTTTTATAGGAAATATAATAAAACATTTTAAAATAATGTCTTTCTTATAAATGCTAGAGTCTATAAATCGAGTTTTAAATCTTGATTTTGAAAACCTTACCCAATTTTTCACCAACCTAATCCCTTCATTTTAAATTAAAAATCTATATTAGTTAATACAAAAGAACAAAATCGGGCAATGTAATATTTAATATATTGATTAAATTTTTTTATTTATATTAATTTTTTAATAAAAATTTATACATTATCATTACAAATTATAATATTATTTGCAGTTTTAATTATATATATACAGGGTGTCTCAAAAAATAGTTTACACACTTTAGATATAAACCTTTATGTAATTATAAGTCCTTATTACTTATTTAAATACTCCAATAACTGGTAAGAAATTATCGCTATTTTAAACCTATAGATTTATTCATAAAGGTTGAATATTAAAAGGTAGGTTAAACTTTGAGCAGCGAAAATTTATCATCAAAAATTACTTCAAGTTTGAAAACATAAAAGAGGTGTAGACCCTGTTCAAGAAAGAATTTCAGATAGATCCTCCAACAAGACTGACAATCAGTCGAATAAAAACTAAATTCGAAACAGATGGAACTTTTAATAATGTCAACAAGAACCGTTCTGGAAGACATGGAATATCGACAAGTACCACAGAAGAAGAAAGAATAATGTAATTTTTAAATCGAAGCCCAAAAACATCTGTGAGACAAGCAAGTTTTGATCTAGAAATCTCAAAAGATTCTGTTCACCGAAATTTAAAGCGCTGTATATGAAATGTTACATACTGAGGTTAGTTCGCACTATTATTTTAAGTGTGTGTACATTTTTTGAGACACCCTGTATTTTTAAAATTGATAAAAATAATATTAATATCACAGAAATTAAAAGTAAATACTACGATGAGGTATTACAAAACAGCTTTTAAAAAATTTCCCTTCTAATTAAAATTAAAACTACAAATAAACTTATCTAATTTTATGATAATAATAAAATTTTATTGCAATCTTTTCATAATAGCAAATCCTAAGGAAAATATGATCTTTGAATAAATAACGTTGTACCACCAAGTCGCCATTGAATGGGGAAAAATATAAAATAATTGTTATTTGTCCCATGTTTCATGAACAAGATACAATGATACTGAGACAAACATGTTTATACTGATAAAATTATCAAGATGATTTTGAATTTTTTCTCACGTAACCTCTGATTTGACAACTTGATAAACATGTACGATAATGATACTGTTTAACAGAATGGGCTGCGGGAATCTTATAGCTAGCGTTATTATTTGCATATTAAAGAGCTTTGGAAATTTTCTTTTAATTGAAATTAAATAAGTTCATAATAAATTAATGTCCGCAAAAATCATCCAATTAATTTTAAATATAATTTATATTATTTTTTTTAAAAATATGAAAAAAGTTTAAATTAATTTTTTTTAATTAATTATTGTAATTATTAAAGAATTATTGTTTAAATATTTCGATCTGGACATAGTTAATAGAAAGACTTGTAAAAATGTGAATTTCTTTTTAATTGCGGTCAATGAAATGAACAGGTTTCGGTTATTATTTATTTGTTAATTATTATTATTATTAATTATATTCTAATATATCAATTCCTTAAAATATTTGTTTCTTTATTTATATTTACAGGAATAATTTTTATTTCGACAAAAATGTTGATTTTCGTAGAAAAAATAAATAAAAAAACATTTAAAAATGTTAAATATAATAAATTGACAATTCACACCATGTATTGAAAGCAATACCATGTATACAAAATAAGAACATTAATATTAGTAAAAGAAGAGATGAAAAGACGAAGATTTCAATATTTTAAGCAGACCCAAAAACGGAAGATCATCTACCAATAACCGACGTATGAATGTGATCGAATCGTTTGAAGCTATTGGAATATCTTGTGACAGTATTCATTCAATAATTGATGAATTGAGCTCCGAAAATTGTTCAATAAACAAATGAAGAAAAAGAGAATGGTGATCTGTTCTGATATTCTGCGTGAATATGGATCATGAGACAAATCAAGAAAGCAATTAATATTGTTGCCCTAATTCACCTACAACGAAAAAACTAAGGATTTTGAGACCAAAGAGAAAAGATTGGGGTAATTTTTAGCTCAGACCCAGAAGAAATAAGCTTGATTGCTTTTCTTGAAATAAATGAAACAATTAACAAAGAAACGTATTGACAGACGTTAATAATATTTAAGCAATTAAAGATAAAGGTAAACATTAAAGCGGATACTCAATTACCATACATCATGTTAATACATGACTTCTTTCTGCTCAAATGACATTATAAAAGATTGACAGTTTTCATTGGAATTTACTGCCACAGCCAGTTTATAGTCCGGATGTAGTACTGCCAGATTTTTATTTCTTTATCCATTTAAAGAGACATAAAATGAACAGACATTTTATTCAGACGAGACCCTAAAATACTGTAAACGATGGTATAAAACCAATACAGTTTTTCCACACTACTTTCACAGCATAAAAAGAAAGATGGCAGAGATGTGTTGATGAAAAGGGATGGATATATTGTATAGTATAAATATGTAGTTTAATATTTTAACTTCATTGTAAATTTAAAAATAGATTTTATTCGTTTCATTTATTCTTTTTATTCTTTAACAAGCAAACCTTTGAGGACGGCCTAATATTTTTGTTTTATTAACTCAAATTTATTGTCAGAATTTTATTAGGAACAAGTTCAATAAAATATCAACTTATATTAATGTTCATTGTAATTTCAAATTCTATAAAATGTATTTTTAAGATTTGCAAAGGCGATAAAATCTTCAAAGAAAACAATATAAAACAGTGAAAATTAATTAAACAGATGGAAATATTTTGATTGGCAATTTATCTTTTTTCCATTAAGGTTTTATTCATGGATGTTTTGGACCATATGGTAATCATTTTATCAATACGGTGAATGTGTAATTGTTAATGTTACACTTAAATAATATTGTGATCTTTCAAAATCAACGAAGAGTCCCACAAGTGACGGTTATTTATTAATTTATTTTTTAGAATATATCTGTATAACAAGACGAAGGTGCAATTCAATATAAATTAACATTAATATAAAATTACTTTTAAAAAATTGAGTAAAACGGTGCTGTGATGATAATATATATCATTATTTACAATTATATATCAGTTTTTATGGACACAGACATACGGAAATCACCTTAAGTTTTCAGTGATATAAATCAAAATGAACGAAGGGATAATATTTATTACGCTTCTACTTAACAAATGCCCATTTAATGGGTTTCAGCGAAAAGAGAGCGGTGTCAATTATTATTTATGGAAAGGTGACGAAAAATGTATCGGTTCACACATCAAAATAAAGTCATAACTAAGGAAAGGAGTAAAGATATTAAAAATATATACTTCTTATGGTAATAAAATTATTGAAAATAGCGCAAAACATTTATAATGACTTTTCCAGAGGGAATTGTATGAGAAAATTAAAACCAATAAAAATTATTTATTTTCTATTAAATATTTTTACTTAAAATTTCAGTGGAATTGAATGTTCTTAGGAATATACCTATGATATATGGTTAAAAAAGGTTTATATCACTGTCTTTATTTTCCTACTCCAGTGTGGGCATTAATCCGATTTGGTTTTTCGCTTTAATGACATTTTATTTATGTATTTTTATGATTATGTGATAAAAATCAAAGTAATTAACCTAATTAACACGGTGTGCGTGGGGCAGTGGACAAGTGTTAAGAAAAAATTATGTAAATAAATGTCTTTGCGCTTTTATAAATATTTACTCTCATAATCTGTACGTTTTAACGTCTAAACTTCCTTTTTTCCTATTCTTAAATTAATCGTTGAAGCACTTTTTCTAAATCCAATTTTCTCAAAAAGTGTGATTTGAATGCCTTTGAACCTACTTCTGAACCTGAAAATCGCTGATAATTTTTTGTGCATCTCTAAACAGAAAAGATTTTTTCAACAAATGAAATACAACAAATTCTTAGGCATTTTGTATCCCTTTGTCGATTTACATGGTTCGGCTAAAAAGTACTTGGATTCTTCCAGAAATAATGAAGATAACTGAACAAAATTTTTATTAACATGTATAGGTCTCATTTCTCTACATAACCACCTGTCGACCATTTTATTAAAGCTCATTTCAAGGAAATTTTGATCCTTCTCCATGAGAAATTTTGTAACATTATCCTTCATATCATCCTTTGAAACAGAATTTTGTCCTCCTATATGTTTCTTCAGATATTAATATTTGAACAACCAGATATCACTTAGTGCCAGATGTGGACTGTAATGGGGATGATCCATCTGCACAAATCCAGCTTTTGCTAATTTTTCTTGGGATTTTTTAAATGTGTGGATAGGAGCGTAATCCTGGTTCCGAGGCTTTCAAGTAAGAGTACTGTAGTAATCGACATTTATGATTTCTTTAGTAAAATCTAGTCTCAAGATACCTTTTCAATCTCAAAAGACAATCCACATGGTAAATTTACGATACGAAATTCCAAGATGCAAGACTTTTTATGGCTTCTCATTGTGAAAAACCCATTCATGTGACTCTCTTTTAGAGTAAGGAATGTAAAAACTCAAGGACTTCTCATCTGTAGTTATGATATTACATTAAAAAATTGGTCCTACAACATTCAGAAGACGAAGATTCCTTTCACTGGCAATTTTTCTTTTAGCCATCATCTCGGCTGTTATAAATCTCTGCATGAACCTGTTACATAGCTGTCGGACTTCAATTTGGTCTCGAAGCAACTGGGTGGATCTTTTGCATACATTTAAGTTCTCAGACAGCTGAGCCTAATTAATTTTTCATTCTTTTTTTACAATTCCTTTAAATTCTATAATAATTTCTTCATTAATGATGGCAGGTCTTCCACCTTTGGATAGTTCATATACACTTATACGGCTAGATAAAAACACGCGGATCCTGTTATAGATGGTCGCCTCACACGTAGCTTCTTCACAGTTCAACCTTTTCAGATCATTAATAATTTTCTGCTTAGTAGATACATTCAGTAGTAAAAACCGGATCACACTTCGGAATTTTACATTTTTTGAATTTATCATATCTAGTGGAAAAAAAATTAGAATATTTAAACAAATCATATATTTCATGCTTATATATGATTATTATTTTATGTGCAAAATTTTATTTAAATACATTCATTATTTATGGTAAAGTCTACTTCTTAGCTTTACCACGTATTATGCATGAAACATTTATTTAATATTTAATAATCTTTGTAAGGATTAAATGCTAATTAATGATAAATAAAACAATATTTTAAGAAAACGTTTTAACGTAGTATATTAAAATATAATCTTAATGTAAAATAAATGTTTTAGATAATTTTAAATAATTAAAATAAATTAATTTTATAAATGCTGCCCATGAAGATTTGTGTTTGGAAAACCAATGTCCTCAAAAATAAATTATATTGTAATAAATTATGAATTTATTTATTTTTACTCATTCAAACAATGAGGATAGTGAACCACTTATGAAAGTTAAAACGAATCAATGTGATGAATATTCTTGCTATTGTTTTTCATTGTTACAGCAAAGCAGTGATAAATATTTATTTTTAATCTTATTCCTTTTATGAGAAATTAGTAAGACCTCAGGACATTATTCCTAATTGTTGCAGTGAACAAACTTTCGAATAATAGCCAATGTTTTATTAAGTTGATGAGGTAACTGTTGCATTTAGAGTTAATACAATAGAGATGTTCCATATAATGTAATTGATTGTAAAGCTACTTTCCTCATATAGCGACCCCTAAACCGGAACTTATTTTTATTATGAATTTAAGTATAGTAATACGAGCGTAAAGAAAAATTATAGAACAGAAATCATATATTTTATTAGACCTATTATCATTATTACTGATATTATCAATGATATTACAAGATTTTATTCGTTTATTCATCGAAAAATTATCCAATGAAAGAGTTAATAAAAATGTGTGTGTGCAAGGGATTAAGAAAAATAAAATCTTGGAGAACTCAGAAATTCTTTAACTTATCTTTTTAATATAGATTGCATGCAATATAATATAAATTATATAATGAAATAAGCATGTTCTCGTTTGTACAATGAGATGAAGACCCCCATTCAGCATATAAATGTGGGTTCATTTTCTACAGAGAGGTATACGTGACACTAAGAATGGGGGTATCTCATTTTCTTTGTAATAAACATGTATTTCAAAGGTCCCTGATCTTCATTTCATTTTTTCAATTACCAATATTATTATATATGGTACAATTACTCAAGGCTATTGTAATTTTAAGAATACTGAGAGAAGGTTAATATTTCCAAATAAGGATGTCCACTATTTCATTATCTCTCAGATTTTCAAGTCACAATATTTCTTTTTATCTTTTATTTCCAAAGAACCGAAAATAGAAAATGCTTCAAATTCATTAATAAAGGATAAGTTATTGTCCCATTTTTCGTGAATTATGACAAAATAAATACCAGAACGTTGATATAAAACAGAATTATATAAAATTTTTCTTTAAAATAATATTTTGATAAAAAATTTGTTTTAATGGTTATTCTGATCTGGCTCGGTAACGAAATTATTTTGAGGGACAATTAACTTTTCAATTGGAAAAATAATTTTAATCAACTTGAAATATTATTTCCAAGGTAACTTTAAAAATCGAATTTATTCATTGTGCTTTATTTTATTCAAAAAATTGATTTATAAATTTATGAAAAAATAATTGCATTTCCTTCAGAAAAATATTGTAATCATATTATGAAAAAAATAATAATACTTTTAACGACGTGAATACAGAAATATGGGGCCCTGCTTTATTAAAATTTTTTTGCTAATCAATAATCAATAATCAATCTTTTTTAGAATTTTAATTTTTAATAAATTCTAATTAATTAATTTATTTAATTTTAAAATTAGTTATAAAATCGTAGGGCTATTAGAAAAGTAACGCAATTTATATTTCTTACAGTTGATAAAATTTCATTCTACTTTTTTAACACCATTTTTTAACCATCTTTTAAATTCAACAAGGATAAGGATAAGCTAAGGATACCAATGTTCAGTATAAATAACAAATTAATTTTTAATTCTTCAGAATCATGTAAACAAATCTCAAGGACAAAACAATTAATTAACAACGGAGATTATATTAAAAATCATCAATTTCCCAAAAATCTTAGGGTGTACTGGGTCAGGGAAAAGTGTTTCCTAATTTTGATAATACCTTTAAATAAACAAAGGAGAAGATTTTGAATGTCAATCAATGATATATTTTCCATCGAACTGGACAACGTGGGATATATTGGAATGATGAAATAGGTCTTTTGAACAGGACTCGAAAAAAATATTCATGACAATCCTCTTTCATTAACAGCTGACTATGCTTTAACTGAGATTAATTGAGAAAAACTTAAAAAAGGAATATTCCCTTAAAAATTTATTTCACTTTGTCCTTATTATAAAATAGTAACGAAAATTGTTTTATCTGGAAGAGTGATTTGTGATCATTTTTGTAATACTTTTATTTGAAAGAATTACCAACAGTACAAAGGGTTAATTTTAAAGGTGAGAAAGGATGGTAGATAATTGAATATGCCAAGAAATAATATGCCATAATATACTCTTACAGCAGAAATGAACTTGGAATGGAAATAGTAAATTTTAGTTCATTGAACCTTGCAAAACAAATGATTGGTGGGTTTTTTTATTATTGAATTTTTGTTTAAATATAATTTATAACAAAAAAACTGTTTAAATTTAATTTAAATAAATATTTTTTTTTATAAAAAATCGATTTCATTTTCATGGTTTTTTTTCATTCCATTTTTTTGATTTCTTTTAAATGAAAAATAAAATTATTAATTAAATTTAAAATTATATTTGAAATTTTTTTTTAAAAAATTTTCCATTTTTTATAAATAAAAAAAATAATTTTTTAATTAGAAAATAATGATTTAAAACAAAAATTAGTAACTGAAACACAGTTGATTAAGAAGAATTCGGGAGAAAGATGAGTTGCAGGTCAAGTAGAAAAGCGAGAATGGATCAAAATGAATTTTAATTAATTTTTAAAGGAAAGTTCACGAAAGAAAATCAGAAAGAAACTCATTGAGGTACTCTCAATGATTTAATTCCGTCAGATTTTGAGTCGAATTAATGGAGAAAAACCGATTCTGATAAAAGCCATACACTGAAACATGTGAAGATTAATCACAAGAAATTAAGTTTGGTTTCGGGTTATCAAGCCCATTAGTCCGATAAATATAAACGTCTCACTAATGAGATTCCCGAGACTCGTGTATTTAATAAATGAAATTATTTATCTGCTCAGTTCTGTTAAATCTGCCCAATGTGATGGATACTTGTTTTTTCAGTTGATTTTTATTTATTTTACGAAGGAGAAAGTCAGAAAACGTGAGAGAGGTCTGGTCACGTTTATTTGTTTCACGTTTTATAATTATTTTTATTTTAACGATTTTTTCTTTTTTTTCTTTTTTATTAACTTACATCGCTTTTAAATGCTTCAATTTTGATATTGACTCCGATATCCAGAAAATTTTGTTTCGATCCAAATATCTGAAATCAAAAAATTAATAAAAATATTAAATAAAATTATTTTACAAATACATGATCAATTTAATAAATAAAATATTAAATAAAAATATTAAATAAAAATATTAAATAAAAATATTAAATAAAAATATTAAATAAAAATATTAAATAAAAATATTAAATAAAAATATTAAATAAAAATATTAAATAAAAATATTAAAT
>JBBMKC010216314.1:0-12583 GCA_037834085.1 Bipalium vagum | reverse complement strand
TAATAATAATAATAATAATAATAATAATAATAATAAGAATAATAATAATAATAATAATAATAATAATTTAAAGAGATTAAGATAAGAGAAAATTATTATAATAAAATTGTTTAAGGTAAAAGATTAACGTAAGATCTTTTGAATTTATTTTGTCTCATAAGCTTTCTAAATTGATAATTGTTTATATTTTATATATTTAGTAATTAAACAGTGATAACTGATCATTTGCAAATATTTCCATATTAATCAGTAATATTTTCTTAATTTTTCTCTTTAAAGTAATAACACTATCAAAGTATTTGTAAAATGTATTTTGTAAATCTTAAAATATGGACTAGATTTTTATTATTAATATTCATTCCAAGCCTTTATCTTGGTTTGGTGAATAGATTAAACTTCTTATTTAAAAATATTTTTTGTGTTAATAATAAATTTTTATTCTTTGAAGTCATATTTTAAAAAGTAAATTTTAACAAGATCATCAGAAAAAAATAAAATCAGAGTCTACAACGCGTGACGAAAAATGGATCTCCAAAGATAATCTAAATAGATCGTATCAATTGCTTGATAAAAGTAAATTTCTAAAATCCGTTTCAAGTCCGTTATCCATAAAAAGAAGTTCTTGATATCATTTATGTGGAGTTTTAGTGGTTTTATTGATTATTTCTACTTGCCAACTGGTGAATCAACGAATTGGGTTACTTAATGCAATTACTTTGACAGATATTTGCGTTGACAGATATTTGTTGATGCTGATGGAACTTATTTTGATAAATAAAAGATTGCTTAAAGCTAAAAATAGTATATAACATGATATTTTATATGCACCAACCTAATATATGATTTTAGCATACCAAAATTTCGATGATTCTTTAATTTGAGGAACTTCTCTAATGTTCTTTTATAAAGAAAAAAGAAATATCAAAACTGATTTACAATTGTTAATTAAACTTACTTTACATCAAAATTTCCTTTTTTGGATTGATTTAGATTTTATTTTAAATTTTATCTGTTTTGTAACTTTTTCAATGTTATACACTGTTGAAAGCCTGAAAGTGGTTATATAATTCTATAATCCATATTATTCTGATAGGTTTGTGAAGAGTTGTGATGCATTTTCACAAATGATGGAAATATTTAATTTATGACGTCCTAAATTTATTTGCGATTATTTTATTAAATTGTTCATCAGCGGATAAAAATTTATTGATTGATAAAATTTTTTTTGTGATTTGTTTTAATTTTCACAGATTCAGCAACAATTTGATATGAAAGATGAATGAATATACATTTTAAAATGTTTTAATTTTCGCAAAGGGGAAAGCGCACGTCAAGCTTGCTATAAGTTGCGCAAAGTTTATGGTGACAAACGTCTCATACTACCTAAGTGACAACGGTGATTTAATAAATTCCATGAATGTGATATTAACAATACTGCTCGGTCAGGATGGCCATCAAAAATTAAAAATGGCATTAGTTGATGGAAAGCAGGATTACAGGACACGCAATATTACCGAAATATTGAACATAAATAATTTAACTATTCATGACCATCTGAAGCAGCTGGAATATGTAAGAATGCTAGACGTTTGAGTTCCTCTTGAATTCAAAGAAAATTATTTGACAACAAGCATGTACATCGGTGATATTATCATTAAACATGATGCAGGCAATTCTTTTTTGAATGAGTGAATATCTGGTGATGAAAAGTGGATTGCTTACCACGACATTAAGCGTTAAAAATCTTGATGAAGACCTCTCGATTCGCCTTAAACGAGATCGAAATGTAAAATATCAAATACAATAACATTTCGGAAACTTCTAAAATATTTTATTCAACAAGATACATCTACTTACAATATAAACTCGCTATAACGACTACGATTATAAAGCTACGCACGATATAACGACTGTGGAAATAATATCGTAAATTTTACAATGATTTTTCGGGTGAGGAAGTTGCTACCAGCGATCTGTATTTTTTAAAATATGTTTAAATTTGATATTGCATTCACAATTTTTAAAATTTGAAATTTTTCGATTAAATATGAATTAAAATAAAATACGATAAATTAAATTATTGTGAAATTTCTTTAAATTTGATGTTGTATCTTTAATTTAATTTTATGTGTATTGTTTTTTATTTGAAATTTCGAATTTTAGATTAAATATGAATTTAAAAAGATCTGTGTATTCGATTGATTTCAAATTGAAAATTATAAATGCACTATTATGACTTTTTTAAAAGAAAACGAAAAAATCCAACGAGAATATGACCTAGGAAACATCTAAACTGACAGAAAAAGATTTAGATTCGTGGAATATGAAAACGTTGAACAAGCACTTCTTATATGGTTTAAAGATGTACGATCAAGAAATCTTCCAGTTTCTGCACCAATGTTAAAAGATAAAGCGCTGTATTCTTAATCAAGTAAATCACTCATCAAAAGGCATGAATGAAAATAGTGAAAGAGATGATAATATGCCTTCAGAATCTAACAAAATAATAGTATCATCATGCGTGGCTGCTGAAATGGCTGAGAAGCTTCAACAATTTTTGCTATCTCGAGCTAATGTTCCTTCCAAAGCTTTACATAGCATTGATAATGCGTTGGGGTATCTACTAACAAGTAGATCTGATCAATTGGTTTAAAGAACTATTAGTGGTTATTTTAAATAAATTTTTATTTGTTTGCTGTAAAATAATTTAAATTCTATGTACAAATTTTATAAACTATGAAGTGAATAATTCATATTTTTATGTAGTTCGGTTATAACGTAAACATCGATATAACGAGGATTTCGACTGGTCCCTTGAAAATCGTTATAGAGAGGTTCTATTGTATACAATAGGATAATACACAATAAAGAATGTAAAAATCTATTTAGAAATTGTTTCATATATTTCACCACGAGATAAACAGACACAAAATTACACAAGATAAAAGTTACCTTGAAAAATGTTCATTGGAAACTCCCCCATGAATGTTTTCCAGTCTTTCATAAATCATACTTAAGTTAAATGATTTGTGTACATGACTTGAAACATGCATCAACCTTACAAATGGTCCAAACTTCATAATCAAGTGAATTCAAATCTCGTCAGAATGAAGATTATTTTGATAGCATTTTGTTGATATTAGAGATATTAGGATGGTTTACCCTATTTTCTGATTATCTTTATCTCCCCGTAATAAGCGACCTCATATGTTTTACTTTTTTGTGCTTTCTTTTCGAGTTTCAGAGTACGAATCTAATTGTAATTTTCTCTTTCGGATCTTGATAATTTCATTTTTTTTCAATTTTTATCGAATCTTTTTATTGCAAAAATATTTTAAATTATTTTAGGCAAGAATTATGTATCCTTTTTGTTTGTATAGCACGCAGAAAACGTTTTATTAAAGAGGTTAATTTAATTCATATACGTTTAAATGATATTTTCAGTATTAATAAATTTGTTTCTAACTTGAATTATTATTATTATTTATTTTAGTATTATTTATTTTTTTATTAATTTATCATTAATAAAAATGAAATTTGGTTTAGAATTTATTTTATTTTTCTATTATTTTTTATTAAAAATAAAAGATTAAAACCTTTTTATTATATTATTTGAACATTATCTTAGCCAGAAACGGTAAATAACAAAATCAATTATTATATAATGGGAATTTTTAATTGTCCATTTTATATTATTTTTGAGTAACACATTTTATTATAGGAACAAATTTTGCAAATAATTATTTTTCTATAATAAAAAATATTGTATAATTTTTTATATCAATAATTGAAAAATCGTTCCTCAAAATTCTTAAGATTTTTATTTAAATTATTAATTAAATTAATCCGCTAGAGGTCGACTTTTTACACAATATTTTTCGCTAGTTTCTTATCCCAGAAAAAACGTGATAGATTTTCTATGCAACTATCACATTTCAATGTACAGGAAAGAAATATTTTAACTTCAGATATTATTTTATACATTGCAAATTTATAAAAGAGGCGAATTACTAAACATCTGAACTACTTAAAGAATCATCTCATTGATTCTGACCATTCACCTGAAATCTAATGATTAAATAATCTGCGAGCATTTATTTACAATGTTAAATTTCTATTTTTGAATTTTAGGAGCTGATACAGCAAGAAGATTCGAGATGCTTATTAAGATAGGATTTTAGGGCAAAATTTCTTTTACAACTACTACATTCATATGTTTTCATGGACGAATGAATCTGCATGTGCGCCCTAAGATTTGATCTATCAGCAAATGCCCGACCACAGTGGGCACATCCGTAAGGCTTTTCTCCTGTGTGGGCCCGACGATGACCTTGCAATAACCATGGTCTGGAAAAGGCTTTGCCGCAAATATCACATTGATGTCGAAGATCGTGTGTTAAAATGTGCATTGAAAGTGCTGGCATACTCACATAGATTTTTTCACAATGGGGACATTTTCGAGCTTGTTGACTGTCTAAAGTTCTATGGGTTTGTTTGTGTCGACTGAGATTGGAAGAGGTTGCATAATTTTTACCACATTCACAACACATAAATCTTTGGATTTTTGTGGTACCTTCTGCCACAACCTCAATTGGCGTTAATGTTGTTATTGATTCGGTGTCTTTTTTTACTTGCCTAAAATTATATTTAGAAATGGAATTGGTAAATTTTCTTTTCTTTGATCTGCCGTCACTAATAAAGAAAGCCTCGTATGTGTATCCGACAGTTATTCCGGTTTGAAATCCAGATTTTCGGCGCTTTCGACTAGATTGTGAAAGTTTTTCCTGTTTTGGGTTCGAGTTCGAAGATCTTTCCAAAGCATCTTCTTGATCACTGAGAGTTTTTGAATGATAATTACTAGGAACATTGGTCATTGGCAAAGTAATGATTTTAAGATTGATAGCTTCATTTGGTGTTTCAGGCAGAGCCGCATTGGTTTCCTCCCCTAAACAATATAAAAGGTTAATTAAGTGAAAGTTAAGTGTTTTTAGGAGACTAGGTCAAAAGTCTTTTAATTTATTAACAGTATACCTTTTAGAGTTACATCTTTCGTATCTTTTGGTTCAAAATTTTGATATTTATCCTCGAATTTATGAACATTTTGCCAAAGAAATATATTGTTTAAATTCGAAAATGGTGGCATGATATACTGATGGGTGTTAGGGACATTTTGCCAGGGGAAAAAATTAGCCAGTCTCATGGCAATAGACGTTATCTGGTTTTGATTAAAATTGTATATGAATCCTTGATCAAATTCCGACTTGTTAGTGTCCAACAAAGATTTTGGTAGAATTTCTGTTGCATTAAAAAAAGGAGCATTCATTTGATGATGTAAATAAATATTCAATAAAATGTTACCAATAAATATGCGACAGAAAGATTGCCAAGCCAATCAAGATGAGCTGATGATGCTGATTTACCGGATCCACTTCTCCTTTTATTGTTGGCAGAGATGAATACAACCATGTATGTGTGCATTCTTGGTGTGCGAAACTGCTCGTGTGTGTCAGATCTTTTGTTTAGTTCTCAGTTCGGATTTTCTTGAGTAGTTTGCAGATTTGTTACCTAATATTTTATTTTTATATTATTAATTATTAATGAATACAATATTTCTAAAATTTAATTTTTTTGCGTATCATAATTAAGGTTTGATTTCTTCATTTTTTTGTTAAATTAGTTAATTAAAAAGTCCAATTAAACTATCCTGAAAATCATATAAATTCGATATAAAAATATATGACCTCTTTAATTTAAAACCCTTACAAAACCGGATTAAAATGTTAAAAAGTTTTGATCTTTAATTATTTGATATCAAATATGCAAAAATATTCAATTTTTATTTGTTTTAATCAAATCTTAACTGTCAAATTTTCTTAAATGTTTAACTTTGGAAGATAAAATAAAGTTATTGTTCGTACTTTACAACCACATGCCTATATCTAGCTGTACATTACTAAAGTTATAAAGAATTAAAATTATATGGTTAATTCGTTTAAATACCCCAAATTATTATTAATTCTGGTCTTTTATTTAAATAAATAATGAGCTTGATCATAATTTTAAAAATCCAAATACTTATAAAAGATAACTGGATCAAAACTACACGCTTCTTTTCTTTGACATGGAAAATCATAGGCGCATTAAATTATTTTAATGAGTCACTGTCATACTTAAACTATAAATTATAGTTTCAACTATTTAAAGTAGAAAACTTCAAATTGAATGTTGAGAAGAGAATAACAAAGTTTGAAGATTGGTATTTGCTACGTATGTTAATCGAAAATACCTCAAAGTAGAAAACTAAACATTCATGATTTTTTTGAGTTTTGCGTGTAGTCGTGGGTAGGTTTGGGATATTGGCTGGGAGTTCAGAAGTCAGATGGATCCATTTAAGACTGAGACGTATTTGTGTGTGGCAAATAATTGGAGGAGAGATGATTTGATTGGATATTTGTCTGAAAATCAAGATTGTGTTTGTGTCTGTTTGTGAGTAGGTGTGTTCAATATTGTCTGAATTGGTCGAACATTTACTCATCATTCATTGGGGGTTTACTTAACACAAGGAAAACAACAGGAATATATTTACTTGATAGTAGACATTATGGATCGCAATAATGAATCACCGCTGCTTGTTCTGGCATTAAGAAATGTCTAAAATTGATGGAAATATTGAAAATTCAGTTCTTTTCATATCTGTTTGCATTATTTTTTCTAAAGAGGTTTTAATATTAATGAAACCCTTTCAGCTGTTTTACCAAATCTTGACTTAAAGAAATCTGACAGAACTATAATTCAATTTGTTTGTATCCAAGACCAATATTTTGATTTTCTTTTAAAAAAGTGAGATTGATTGTATTTTATCATAATGATAATAATAATAAAATTATAACCAATAGAAAAAGGGTAAAATATAATTACTACTTTTCCATATTAAAAATTAAATATTTATTTTCATTGAGAATTTTTAGGAAACCTAATCAATTTAGTTATTTAGCTCGGGCGAACACGTTTGGGTCGAGCTGAATAATTAAAACTCTCGGATTGTCCTAATGGAAAAGGAGAGAGGATGTGACATGAAGAGATAGAGAGCTTGTGGGTTTACAATTGAAAGCAGCCGCAGAGTCAATTATTCAGTAGAGGCGACCAAGGACGGGTACTAATTTTCATTTACTCAGATAATTAGAACGTTGGAAGATAAGCATTGACAATTTTGAAAACTAGCTTCCCAAATGAATTAATTCTAAAGAGAAAATGTTTTACATTCACAGATATTCATCATTGAGAATTTTGAGTCAAACTTAGCAAAGAAAAAAAATTTTTATTTCAATGCACCTTCTGTACTAATGTAAATATTAAAACTTTTAAAAAGATCTACAATTCATCTAACATTATAAAAAATTTTTCGGTTACACCATGGTCCTTAAAAAAGAATTTATCTATAAGATATTTTTTTATTATATGTAACTTTAAGAAACTTTTAGATTTTAAAGCAAACATACGCATATTTATTAAATAAATTAAAAACGGCAAGGTAAGTTTAAAAAATTGGAAACGGTCTGGAAAAGAATTTTGAATAAAACATGATCAATAAAAAATGAAAAATCCATGAAATTTATTGAAAAGTTCAGAGGTAAAATTATACAATATTAGAGAAAATTTGAGAGAATTCCAAGGGAATTTTTTAAACGAACCAAGGACACCAAGTCAGATATAACTACATGACCCTTTTTTTAAAAACAAAGAATCAATGGAAATATGAATGCAAGAGAGGTCAAAAAGACATACTTTATGGCATAGACATAGCTGGAAAATGCTTAGTCTTTTCAAAAGCAGCATTCATTTTTCAACATTATATGGCTCAACCTCATAAGGTCAACGGTTCCCAGGCTTTCCTAAAACATATTGATTTCTTACCTTGGCCAGGTAATTATCCTGATCTGAGTTCCATAGAAACAACTTAGGTATCCTTAAAGGACAACTAAGACCAATGAAACAAAACTCTGCTCAAGAATTATGGAATGAGGTCCAAAGAAAATGATACAATCTTTCTGGTAATCTGTCAGAAAATTGTGTTGTCGATGCCCAAAAGAATTGGTCAAAAAATCAAATGGATATCCTATCAAATATTAAGACTTGTGTATTTAATAAGTTTCGTTGTTTAAAATATTCTTTTCAATTAAAAGTTTTACTTTTTTTATTGGTGAACAGACTTTTTATGCTCACTGTAGTAAATATGAAATTTGTATCGTGAAATAATTGCAATAAATATTGATACGAAATTAATTTTAGCCGCAGTTAAATATTATTAGTTAATATATTAGGGTGTTCCAAATATTTATTATTAATACAAAGAAATTAACTTAAAAAATTTATTAAATACATACCAAATATCAAAGTTTAGACAATTATGTTCGATGGTCTTCAGCCATCTTTTAGGTAGTTCTTGAATTGCACTAAGATATCATTGTTTCGATTTGGAAGATAAGAACTCCAAGCAGGCAATTTCCACATCAATAACATTACTAAAGTTTTGACCACAAATGAAATGTGCCAAAGACCAAAATAGGTAGTAATCAATAGGCACTAGATCGAGGGTGTAAACTGGATATGGTAAAAAACTCAATTATTTTTAGTTCTAGAACTTTTTTGCTTGGTTATAGTTGCTGTGTGTTGTTTTTAATTGTCATGCTGGAGAAGGACTTTTTTGTGATTTACCAAAGAGTATTTTTCCTTCTGTTTTCTCATACATACTCGAAATATAACTTGGAGTCAATTGATTTACCATTCGGGATCATTTTGAAATGAACTACACCTTCTTAATTTCACCATAGGCACAACATAATCTTTTTTTCAAATCGTTGCTGTTTAACAAAAGGAAATGCTGTTTGCCCAATGTCTAACCACTGATTTGAAGTATCTGGATTTGTAAAATAAATCCACTTCTCATTGCTTGGCACGATTCTCTTAATGAAGCGACTGTCAAATGAATTTTTCAAAAGTTCTCTGTAGATATCCACACATCTTAGAGTATTTTCCACACTTAAATCATGAGGTATTTTTCGGCATCATCTGTTTATCTTTCCGTGAAAACAAAAATATCTGCATGTAGTGGATTTTGAAGGTCTGTACTAATAAATGTACTGATAATTTCCGGCACTAATTCTTGGATTCTTTTCAGCAGCTTCCACCAGAGCTTCGGAATTCCCTATGGATGGTCGCCAGGAACCTTCTTTCCTTAACAGATTGGTTTCTCCGTTCGAAATAGTTCTAAACCATTTTTGAGCTGCACGATTAGTGACACTTCACACCTTCCACATCGTTGATCATTCGAACAGCTTTTACGCCTTTCTTCCAATAATGATGCAAAAGAACTTGAAAATCATTTTTTGAAAGTTATGAAAATATAACGTACAGCGCATGTCACTATTTTTTATCTGTTCAAGATGATAATGAGCAGAATGAAGAACATTATGTGAGGTGAGATGTGAATACGTTTGAGTCCAATACTCACCCAAAGTTTTGACGAAAAATCTTCTGATGACCAGCTTATGACACAGATATTAGGTGAACTCTGATTTAAGCTGGTGTGTCTTGAAGAGAATTTTCCCCTGAGCAAGTTCTTCGGGGGACTATCAGCTTTGAAAAGGAACTTCAAGATCCCGAACCCAACAGCCACTTAAAGTCACTGGCTCTACCATCATTCATCGGTGGGATACCGGGATGGTGTCTCTAAACAATGTTTATCAATAGAAAACAGTTTTTAAATGTGTTTTTAAATTATTTTAGTTAAATAATATTTTCATCATTGTGAATTGATCAATTACCATAATTTAATTTTCTTTTATTTTTCTAACATATTTGATGTAATGAAAAATAATTTTATTTAATTTTTGTTTAAATTAAGTATATTTTATATAATTTTTATCTAGTTTAATCCATTAACATCAATAATCAAAATATTTGAATATGGTAGAGTACATGGACAGCTTTTTATGGAGAGATTACAAATGTTACAAATATAATGATTATGAAACAACTAAAATATGATCATTTATATTTTAGTTCAAAGAAATATATAAATAAATAATAAATAATCAGGATTTATACGGTTGATTAAATATACGGTAAACACACCGCTTAATTAAAATAAATAAATCTGAAAGAAGAAAAATAATATTGAGAAATACCATAATGAAACAATTACAGGTATATGATGGTCAATGGTATATAATTAACATGGACGCTTGGTTATCCATCTTTTCTTTCCTTTACCACAATTATTGGAATATGCTATTTTTTTATTTATAGGAAAAATATTGAATTTGGGTATTTCCATAAAATAAATTGATTTTATTAATTAAATATATCTATTTTTCCGTTCTCTTATTTAGAGTTTCTGAATATATTTTATCATAAAACTTTTAATAAATTGAAATGAAATTTGCGAAATGTAGACTTATTTGTCGATCAGTAACTTTACCAGGAGAATAACAAAAAATGAAGTAATTAAATATTTGTCTTAACACCATGAAATATCCATAGCAGAGTAACAGTTTTACCTGTTTGTGATGCCCAAATGTAGACTGGCCCCCAGCAGATTGACTGCTCAAAGTAATCTCAGCGAGTCCCACATAATTGGCATGATCTCACATTGAGCTGCTACGATACGTGCTCAAGATCATCAGTCTACAAAAGCCGACTGCAATTAGTATCTCGAGAACTGATGTTTCTGTGAGAATAATGCTGTGAAAATTGTTCAGAGAATTTCCCATGTTGCTAAACGAATTGACTTTTAGGTTTTCAGATGGTGAGATTTTCACTTAATATTTGTTAAAATAAAATTTATACTTTGCAATTTCGATTTCATTTTTTATTTATGTATTTTTATTTTTGTTTATAAAAATAATCCATATTATAAATAAAATAGGAAAAAAAACTTTTTTTTTGAAAATTTGAAAATTTCTTTATTTAAATTCACTACATTTGTTAAATTTTGAGCTATTTTCTAATAAATATGAATTAAATATTAATAATGAAGGATATTTTCTTCATAATATATCATTATTAAATATTAATAATGATGGATATCTTTCCCGATAATATTGTATTTATCCATATTATTATTTATATTTTATATATTTATAGTTTCATAAAAAATATTTGGATATTCTTATTATTGTAATATAAGTGTTTTGGTATAATTTTTTAAAACATAAATTAGAGTTACCCAAAGAAATTTAATAAAATTCAAAAAATAGTTAAACTAAAAATAAAAAATTGTATTGGAAGATGAGGTAGTGTGAGTGTTATTTTGAACTATGATATAATTATAAGGGTTGTAGAAATAGATCTTCAGTAATAGACAAATAGAAAAAAGATCATAATTGATGAAATGTGTAACTCTTCAACTTTCATGTACCTTTTCAAGGTTCCAGCAATTATGACTATCACACCCATAATCTTTTAGATTTTCATATGGAAATTAATATTTTGATATTTTCCTTTAGCAACAAAATTCATTGTAAACTCTTACAGTGTTAACAAAAATAACTCGAAAATATAAAGTAAAATTTTGCCATGAATAAAAGGACGCCAGTTACCAGCTCCGTGTATAGACCAGAGATATGTATTTGTATGGGAATCCCTAAAATCGCCGTGATGACAAGTCGCTGCTCGTGCAATTGTAACCTTATCAATACAAGTGGCTATTGAATCTTTCAAGTAGTTTCGTAAGTGCGTCATACCACCTGATTACTATCAAAAATCGTTACCGAAATACTTCAATGAAGGTATTAAACACGTTGAATGAAATAATGATAATTACATGATTTCGTACTTTAAATCATTTCATTTTTTCATTAAAGTTTAAATATGACAGCATAATCACGATGTCCATAATAAAGTTTGCTTGGTAAATAAAAAGATATTTTAAATATTTTATTTAAATTTAATTAATTTATTAAGAATAACTAAATTTAGAAACAGTATATTAATGTTTATTTATTAATTTGTGCAAGCTGACAAAATTGTGTTCGGTATTATTTGAAAACATAATATGTATTAAAAGATGTGGTATTGTACTTGAATATATTATCACTAGTGTTTTACACCCATATTCGATAAAAGATAGACCTCTGGTCGTATCCTTGTAGGTCAATCACTACTAGCATAGGTTATCCTCGGGTCCAAGTGTGCAACCGTCAAGGGCCTGGGTTGATCACAGAGGGATCTGAGTCAGGCTTTTGGTGAGAGTTTTCATTATTGCTATGTAATTAGTTTCATATTTCTTATGTAAATTATTTGTTAAAATTATATTAATCATTTATATTCATTTAAGTAGATTACTTAGTTAAGTCATTATTCTTTGAATAAAAATTTCAGGCTTACATTTATATTGTTCCTTGTTGCTTATCAAACCATCAGATTTTTGACTGAATCTGAGTTAGATCGAGTGTCTATTTGATTAAAATTTTCCTAATATTAACATATTTTTAATTTTTGTCTAAATACTGTTCAATATTTAGGGTATCAAATTTAACCTGACTCCAAAATCTTAGGTGGTGCAAATCAAAACAATCAGTAA
>JBBMKC010216303.1:0-12585 GCA_037834085.1 Bipalium vagum | reverse complement strand
TAAAATCCCTGGGAATTTTTCAATGACTTTCAAGTATTAATTAATTTTTAATTATTAATATTAATAATAATAATAGTATTATTATTATTATTATTTATAGCTTTTATTATTTATTTTTCCCCGGGGGATGTCTTGGTAAACCTAACATACAGTTTGATACTTTATCAGATTTTTAACACCCATATTTGTATTATTTTTATCATTAGAGTAACATGTGGGGTAAAAAGTTACTTCTTCACTAACAATACTGTTTATCTTAGTCTTTATAACGTCGAAAATATCCGGAGTTTCCTGACTATTTTTATTCTCCATTTTGCTCCACCTGATCAAATTGTTTTCTTTTATTTGAAATACTATATCAGGCTGCATATTATTGCTGGCATTACATTGATTTTCTGTTCCATTATTTTTTTCATTTGAAGTATTAATTTGTTGAAATCGGTCATCAACAGGTGGCTTTTGTAGGCCTTTTATTTGTTCATCTGTCGATTTGGGTAGTAGTTCTTTTCTCGACTTAATTAAAGTATTAACTCTTTTTTTGAATGCTTTCATTTTAATTTGAAAAATATTTAAAATTGTTATTTATAAAATAAATTACATAATTATTACGTATTTTTATTTATAAGGATAAAAATTTTCACTTGAATACAGATACAAATATTTTTGAATCTTTTGGCTCCCATTGATCCTAATAATTTATTTAATGCTTAATAATGAAGTCTGAGAACATCTTAATCATGAAATAATATCCAACATAAATGCTTTCTACACCAAAAATTATTTTTTGTTAAAAATTTTTGGTTCTGTGGATAATAATAGTGATAATAAATGATAATAGTGATGATAATGATAATAATAATAATAATAACAATAGTGAAGAAGAAGAAACTAATATTAAAAAAGATTTTTTAATCATTTTTAAATAAAACCAAATGACCAAATATACTAAAAATAGAAATAAATTGAAATCAACCAATCAAAGATTATCATATTATGATGATTGTCACTTTAATGTTTATCATTTTTCTTATTTG
The DNA here is from genome assembly GCA_037834085.1 of Bipalium vagum. NCBI lineage: Eukaryota > Metazoa > Platyhelminthes > Tricladida > Geoplanidae > Bipalium > Bipalium vagum. The sequence continues at coordinate 11,551 of JBBMKC010216303.1, read as the reverse complement.
AGTAGTTCCTCATCAACTTTTTTCTCTAAACCACTTATTCGAAGTCTAGATGAATGATAACTATCTTCATTGTTTCTCTCTATTGTTTCTAATTGGTATAAGAAAGTTTTTGTCATCTGAAATACGCCTGTTATAAAATAAAACACTTAATTATTATCTCACTTTTGCCAAAAAAGATTCCAATTCATGGAATTCTTTATCAATCCGTTTCAAACATTTTTCTGAATTAAAATTATTTTTCGAACTCTCACCTATCTTCAGTAAAACATTTTCATATAGTTTTTCACATTTCAGCTGAAACAAAATTAAAGTTAAATATAAAATATTTGTTTAAAATTACATTATAATCCATATTATTTTGTTTGATTATGTCTTTCAAGTCGTGTATTCCTTGTTCCAAGGAAGTTAGCTTCACTTTAACTGTTTCCAAATCATTACGAAAACGGTTGATGAGTACACTGGTTTCATCTTCTTTCGCATGAAGTGTCTCTAAATGTAAAATGATAAATTGTTGATGAAGAAATATAGATGATCTAACTTTTTCCAAATGGTGTATTTTCTTTATTGACATTTTTGACTTTCATTTCTGGATATATCGTTTCTTTTTCATTAATAATATTGTTTTTCTTTGTCTTTAAAATATCATAAATTTTTTTTCATTAATTTATATATTTTTTTTCATATTTTCATTTTCTCATTATTTTTATTTTCTGGTTTTCTAACGCATCTGTTTACCTTTTTTTCATTTCCTTGGCCAACTCTACCAAGCTGCGCATTATTAATTTTCTTGCATGAGTTTTTTGTTTCACTACTTTTCTCATTTTTAATAACGTCAGCGGTTTGAGACCGTTTAAAAGTCTTAAGCAAATTCTTTTTGTCTTTTCTTCTGCTGTATTGTTTATTGGATGTTTATGGGACATAATTAAGTCATTAATTTTAGTTTTGAATGATTTCATTTATTAATATATTATAATAATATAATATTTCAAATAGAAAATTTTTAAATAGTTTTTTAAATAGAAAATTACGCAATTATTACAAATTTCAAGGAATAAAATAAAATATTATTATTGTATTATTTTTTTGGAAATTTTCTGATTTCAATATTTTTAAATCTTGTTTTTTCATTTTGCTACATATTTTTACATTTAAAATGAATACAAAAAATTTTATTTGTGAAGATTTTGTTATGCTTCATATTACTATGAAACTATTCGTAATACTTAGATCGTAAATTTACTGACTCTGTCAGTTCTGTTGGTTTTACTCAAAACACAATAATAATAATAATAATAATAACATTTTACTTGGCCAACATTTTAACTTTAACATTTTAATTTATTATTAATAAAATTATTAACTATTTATTATTATAATTCGACTATTGAATCATGTAAGTATTTATTTTGTTTTAATTGGTTTCATTTTATAAACCTTTTGTGTTTGATTGATTATTCAAGACAATTGAAGACATTTCAGACCTTATTGTGATTCCTTTTCCTTAAGTTTGACGGTTTTTGTGTTTTTGTTATCACTGTGATTTCGTGTGAGTTTTGTGGTATAAATACAAGTTATTGCTTTACTGATTGTTGTTATTTTTGCACCACATAAGATTTGGAGTCAGGCTTAACTTTGATACACTAAATAGTGAACATATTTTATTGGTGAGCCCGACGTGATTCGAAAATCAGTTGGCAATTGTGAAATTTGATACCTAATTGTGTTTATTGGTTTTTTTTAAAAGTTTGCGTGATTTGTTTTGATTTTGTAAGCCCTGAATGGCGTTTTGACAATTTTTGGAACTTTTAGTAAAGCCCGCAGAGGTATAAAAAAGGTTGGTATGTTAATAGTGTTTCAGGAAGAAATCACTAAGCGTTCAGAAAACTAGTCTGGCTAGTGGAAAGAAATCAGTTACAGATATTCGAGGAGTTATAACCAGAAGTTCGACAAAGATAATTAAAGAGAGAGGGGTAGAAGAAAATCATTTAGAAATCGAGGAGAATAACCGAGAAGTAACATTAGAAGATATTAATACAGGTGTTAAAGAGATAAAAAGAATGAATTGGTAAAATTACCGGTTAGGACATTTAATGGGAAACCAACAGAATTCGCAGATTTTATGGCCGAGTATGGGCAATTGGCAGAAGCGTTAGGATATGATGAGGCACGGGTGGTAAGAAGATTACCGATTCATTTGAGTGGAATGGAACGGAGTGCATATTATGACATAAACTTAGCAAACAAAATTTGGGCAGAAGTAGTTAAGGAATTGAAAAAAAAGCTAATTCCAGGAGATATAGGTAAAGTAAATAGGCAAATTTTCTGCAAAAGAAAGCAAGGCGCAGAAAATCCAGTAGGCAAATATGCGTATCAAGTAGAACTATTAGTACAGAGATCATTCATACCCAAGAACCAGTGTATAGAAACAATTAAAAAGATAGTGGAAGATCAGTTTTTCATTGGAATGTTACAATCATTAAGAACAGCATTAGGATTGGCAGATTATAAGGATTTCGAAAAGTTATTGCAAAAGGCACGAAAAGCGGAAATGAATATTAAAGGAAATCCAACGATGATTTGTGAAATAGGAGCAGTTAGAGGAGACAGTACTAGGACTAGAAATATGGAGATGAAGCGAAATGAGACCAATGAGCAAATAGTAAAGAAATGTTTTAATTGCCAGAAGCCAGGGCATTTAGCAAAACAATGTCGAGCTAGGAAATCAGAATTTGGTCCGGGTCCAGGTATAGATCAGAGGAGGAATACAGATATGGTTTATAAAAAGTGTAATGAAACAAATCATTTCGTAAAAGAGTGTAAAATAAAAATCTGTAGGTATTGCAACAACAGAGGACATTTGGAAGAAACGTGTTGGGCAAAGAATTCACCTCAAAGAGATAATGTAAACATCGATGGGAAAGTACAATGATTTAAATGTAAGCATTGGACACATTGCGAAATCTTGTCTTAGTGAAAAGACGTCACCAAAAGTGGTTAAAAGGTTGGCATTCGGTAATCAGAAAATAAACATGGTAAGAGATATGGAAGACGATGACGAAACAGAGAAATTGAGGGCAGAAAATGAAGAATTAAAACGGCAGTTGTCCAGGGTAATCGGACACAAAACGATATCAATGATCAAATCACAAGAAAATGAAATTAAGATATTAACTAGACACGATTCGCTAGAAGAAAAAGTAGATGTTAACTGGAATGTAATAATGGCATTAGTGGATTTGGATCAAGAAGAATACAATACACTTCCAGAGGTACTAGAACGGAATTCGCAAGAACGCCAAGAAACAAAGACAGAATTATGGATTTGTTAAGTCAGGTAACGGAGTTAGCGATCACTCCAATGATGTTTGGAAGAATAGTTAAAGTAATAAAACCACATATAAGACAGTTTGGTGTTCAGCAGGCAGAGATCAGATCCGTGATTCTAAGATACGGAAGATATATGAGGTTAAGAGGAATCGATCAGCGACCAATAAAAATCAAATTAAAAATGGTTGGTTGGGAAGAAACTGACATAGAATTTCATTATTGTGCAAGGGTTCCAGAAGTAAGAGAAAGAGCCACTCATGTAATGGATCATTGTAATTTTCTGGAATACATATCATCTAGACGACGAAGAATACTTATTGGACTGTGGATGCAATCTAGGTGAAGAAACAGTAATCGTTGCAATTCAAGTAGATAGCAATGGACGACCAGTAATTGGCAGGAAACAGCTATGAAGAATTAATCAACCAAACTGGTCAAGGAAGTTTGAGACCACCGGAAGTAAAAAAGATGCAGCACGATCCGAAATTACAGATTCAGTGGTTTTAGAAGAAATATCCGAAGAAGAACTACAAAGACCAATAGGAATATCACCAGTAAAACAAACCCGAGAAGAAGCTCAAAAGGAAGAAATTTCAGGACCGGAGGAACAGCTAAGATCACGACAAACAAGACACAGAAGTAATCCAGTTGGGAGACCAAGGAAGGACCCAAATGCAGAGAAACTAAAAGAATTGTACAAAGAGAATATTTACACAAATTAGCCGACCGTTACAGGAACCAGCATGAGGAAGAAGCATATGATGAGACCACAAAGGAAGATCAGAAGCGATTACGAAGTTTGATTGAATTAATAGATCCATAAAGAAAAGGCAATGGTAGGTTTCGCGTTAATTTTAAAAGAGCGGATAAAATGAATCGGGAGTCAGGAAGACGAAATACAGAAATATTAATTTGAGGAGCTAATAAAATGATTGAAGATTATTTTGGACCATGGATGCAGTTAAACCAAGAATGGCGAACTTTATTGGGAGCAAAGCAGATATCAGAGCCAGAGACTGGATCAACCCCAAAAAGACCACCTGAACCTCCAAGAAGGGAATCAGAATTTAGGTAAAGAACAAGGCGTGAAGAGCAACAGGAAGAGCCGAAAAGAGATAATAGTCAACCCAGGGGGATAGGCGATCAACAAATGATTCACTATTACCAATGATGCTAATAATGGTCATAATGTTCTTAAATATGATGAAAAGAACGAATGGATTGGTAGCATACGACTGCAGAAAACCAAAAATGGGGAAATTTTATTCGCTTGTAGACCTTGAAGAATGCCCAGAGGCATGTCCAACAAATTTAACGAGTAGAGAAGTGGAATACCAGATCTATCAGGAAACTGAATTCAGAAGGACTAACGTTAAAGAATGCATTTTGAAGAAGGCGACTTTTGAGTACTACTGTGGCTCACAGTAGATCCGCATTTTTGGAAGCAACTCTCATACCAGTCCCAGTGATTATAAAATCGGAAAATTGTGAATCGGCTTTCGTAACTGGAAAGTTACAAAAATTGCTACAGGATTGGCAATTGATGCAAAAATAGGAGTAAGAACACGAAAAGCCATAACAGAAGGGGGGAGTGTAGAAGTGACGGTGCATGCAGTGGTAGAGAAAAATACAGGAAAGGCGAGAAAGTGTCCTGGGTAGTTATATATTCGGATTATATGGTACAACTACTACAAATTTGAGGAAGTGTTTGACTCTATCACAGGGAAAATGTTATAACACATCTTTTGTGACTTCAAGCACACAACATGTGACACCGGAGAACAGCTGCTAGTATACCGAGTACCACTCACAGATTGCGATATGGTATTTTTGAAGTGGTGTTTACGCAACTAGAAGGCGAAAAAGGGGAAAGCATGAGTCGTTCCAGGAGGGTAAGTAAAACATCAAGGATAACGGAAAGAGTGGAAAAGGAGAAAGCGCTTATTGTCGTAGTGAGCAGAGATAAAAATGAAGGGATTAGATTTGTCAGAAGAGAGCGAATCCTAAAATGAAATACAGAAGCTTACACCAAAAAAACCATAAGGGGATATTTGTCAGCTATAATGAAATGGTCGGAGCAAAAAGGGTGAGTAAAACGAATGTGAAACTAGCGGATTATACAAATACAAAATTGGATTTCGTATATCACGTTTTACAACAGTCCATGAGGGAAATGTATCATGAGGTTTTAGGGAATTACTGTAAGTTAAATCGGGAGTTGTTAAGAACTCGATCTTCCATAAAAATCAGCAACCCAGAATTAGTAGCACCAATGCTCCTAACAGATCAAGAAGTTTTTGCCAGGATGATGGGAGAGGTGTGCAATAGTAAACGTGCAACTGAGAAGAACTGAGGAATGCGCCAACGAACTACCGGTGATTTGGGAAAATGAAAAACGTTTTGTGTGACCAGTCACACGAATCTTGTTAGAAAAAAAGCAAAACCAAAAATATTGGAATGTGGAGCAGCAATGTCACCCATATACAAAATAACTCAAGATATATGGATCACCCTTCCCGATCGAAAAGAAACAAGTAAGGTGGAGAATTTAGAATTTTTAAAAACCAAGAGAGGACTAAAGTTTGAGGATTTGGAAGAATTGGCTTCATGGGGATTATGTACGACTCAAGATATTGAGGAAGCTAGAAAGAATTTGATGTTTCCAGAAAGAAGAGAAAGAGTATTAACACATCTAGTGGATGCGGTGTTGCAAGGGAACGGAGGATCAGCAGATAAAAGAAATTATGAAGTTCTACTCAGTCCGGACCATTACAAGAAAGCAGCAATGAAACTGTTGGAAAAGACATGGGGAAAATTTACAGGATTTGGGAATTTCATGGCAGGTATAATAGAAATTTATACGATATTTTCGGTTGGTTTAACGGGGATCGTCTCTAATAATGACGGTATATTCATTATATAGGACTATCGGATTCATGTGGAGTTTGATAATGGCTTGTTTACCATTTCTAACAAAGTTTTTTATTATCCATTGCCATCCAGCTTAAGAAAATTTTTCGCGAAAGAAAACCAGAGGAGCCGGAAGACAAATTGGAAATGGTGGTATAAACATGTCAAAGTTCGACAAGTAATAGTGAAGGCGAATCCGGATTTTCCTCACATCAAGCCCGAAGACCAAAAACGAAGAAAAAGAGGAGAATACCAACTACGTCAGTCGGTGGCGAATATCTCAAGATTAATAGGCAATTACCGAAGGTGCCGGTTCGTTACACATTATTAATCGGGCTGCTTCAAACAATTTATCCGACATTGGATCCGTTTATATACGACGAAATAACAGGAAAGGAGCAGGATGCAGATGAAAAACTGGAAGAGAGACCACAAGACCGTGAACTTCATGAGGAAGAAGTAGCTAGGTTAGGAATTCCAGTATATAAGCAAGTATATGATTAAAGCAAGTATAGAGGAGAAACGAAGACAAGATGACAAAAGTGTAATAAAAGTCAAGGTAATGGAAGAATGGTATGAGTGATATTAGATTCAGGAGCTACGTTATCAATTATTAGTGATAAAATATTAATAGATTGCGAGAAGAACAATATGCGGCCAGAATCAGGAGCCCAAACATTAACAGGACAAAATTTCGAGTTTCAAAGAAAGGTGATATGAGTAATCGAACTAGGAGGTCCTTAAGATAGAGCATAACATGCGAGTAATGACCAATTGCCCATACGACGGGTTAATCGGAATGGATATTCTATGGCAACTACAAGGAGTAGCGTTTGATTTAGTCACAGGCAATCTTATTCCAGTTCACACCAGCAGAGGATGCAGGTGTGTGATGAACGATATAGTATTACATGAAAATCTGCTATTAACATCAAGAGCAGAGATAGTATGATTTATTACAACATGAATACAAGGAAAGGGAGCGATGCATTTCAAACCAAGCATCGAATTACGATGGTTACATGGAGAACTAGATGAAGTAGTGGAAATCAAGGAAGGAAAGATCCCAGTAAGAGTAGTCAATTTTGACATAAAAGAAAAACAGTTATACACAAAATTGAATATTAGACAATTACAGCCTCTAACAAATGAACCTTACGCAGATTCCATCAATATATTACGACCAAGTATGATTAAGAAATATAAGCTAGCAATTATAGTGAGTCCAAATTTGACAGAACGATAGCGAGAATATTTGCAAAAAGTAATTTGGAAATTTGACCATTTATTCGCCAAGGATGATTACGATTTAGAGTGTACGCATATACTCAAACACAAAATTATTTTTGACAGATTCAGCATCCATTAAACAAAGAGCCTATAAATAACCATAGACATTAGAAGAGGAAATAAATCAGCAAATTAATGACATGTTGAAAGCAGGAACTATCGACCCAAGCTCTTCACCATGGGAATCACCCGTAGTGATGGTAAAGAAAAAGGACGGATCAATCAGAATGTGTATAGATTATAGGAAAGTTAATGAAGTAACTAGAAAAAACACATCCTATGCCGGTGATAGAAATTATGTTTGATAAAATCAAAAGGTCAAAAATATTTATCGTAATGGATTTACAAAAAGATATAACCAGGTGGCAATGGATGAGGATATTAAAGAAATCACTTCTTTTGTAACAAACAAAGGCTATATCAGTACAATAAGATGACTTTGGATTAACAGGCGTCCCAGAAACGTTCCAGCGATTGATGAATTTGATATTACTGGATGTAGAGCATTTAAACGAAAAGTGAAACGAGAAAAGTTAGTCAATATAATATACCAGAAAGATGTAAAGAAGATGTGTAAGATAGTTGACATATTAACTCAGAAATAATAGTTAATTATGCTTAAAGAACTCATGTTGGTAAATGAATTGAGAGTAATGTGATATAAAATTGATCAAACAATGTACTTGTCTATCTTTAAGAAAATGAAAAACCAAGATTATACTAAAGCTCAGTAGTCAAAGACTTGAGATGGGTATCAAGTTTTATGTTATTTGCACATATTGCGGTTGTCCGGTGATAAAGCTATAAACGTACTTTTTTCTAGTCCTAAAGATTGAAGTTATTAATAATTCCATAACTACTGATACAAAATGTGTGGATTATTTCCACGTTTTATTATAAAAATAATAGTGAAAAATTTAACACTTTTAAAGATCTAATATATTTGATCGCATGAAAAATTTTTATACAACTTTCAAAAAATGAAATATTTATGGTTTCAAATAAATAATCATTAGTTACATTTAATTAAAATAATTTAATTCGATAAATAAAAATATATTCTAATTATAGTTTTCTGTGAAATTTCTATATATTTATTTAGCATCGAACATTGACTATTCATGGTTTTTAATTCGAAAAATGTTATTTTAAATAATTTTATTTCTTATAAATTGGTATGAATGTTAATTAAAAATAATAATCTAATGAATATTAAGATTATTAAGTTTAATTTCAACTAGAAGATTATTTATAATAAAAATAAAATAATTTTGAATTAGAAAGAGCCTTAAATTAAATTAGTGAGAATAAAACAACACATTATGTATATCTCATGTTGAAATAAAAAGTTGAAATAATTAATAGTTTTAAAATAACTTTTGAGAATATTATAAGGAAATTTGTTTTAATTAAATAAAACTTTTATTAAGTAATTATTTAAAAATGCCTAAACAAGTTGGTGAAATTAAGGACTTTTTATTGATAGCACGAAGAGCTGATGCTAAATGTATTTTTTTTAATTAAAATTTTTTTTGTTTATTCAATTCTTCAGCTGTCAAAATAAAGAAGAATCAGGACAATGTGAAATTTAAAGTTAGATGTAGCAGATTTTTATACACCTTGGTAATTACAGATAAAGCAAAGGCTGATAAATTAAAGCAATCCCTACCACCAAGTAAAATTTCTATTTTAATCTTTTGATGCTTTACTTGTTATTTAGATTTGTCCGTTAAAGAATTGAAATAAATTTAATAAATATTCTGAATTGGATTTTTATTTTCAATTATTGGTTTTTGATTTTTTAAAACCAACTCAGATTTGACCTAATAATTTTATCTATTAAATATGATTTTGTGAGTATTGAATTTAACTTAGTCTAAATTTTTAAAACAAATTGAGCATATTCATTATGACGCTTAGTTTGGTAAAACGAGATTTTTCAACTATTTAATTTTTCTGTTGACCTCTTGCAATTATACTTAAATATTAATTTTTTATCATGTACAACTCTATTGAATCAGATAGATATTTATGTTGAAATTAATATGATTGTGTTTTGATTTAGCTGTTATTTCTGAGAAATTAAGGGTATTTGACATTTGATCTTAAATTATCTATAATTTAAGAACTTATTATAATATTAGTTTTATTAAAAGAAAATTAGTATTAGATTATGGTTGTCAAATTAAAGATGTTTTTCAAAATCTTTGTTTAATAAGATAAAGATATTACTATATTTTCTTCAGTATGTAATATAAAATAACATTGGTTATATTACAAAAATAAATCAAGTCAGTCCAAGTCACCGATATATCAATATAAAAAAGAAAGCAATTAATCCAACTTTTTATCAAAAAAGAAATGAAAAGTTTCACAAACATGCATAAAAGATGGGATAGCATGTATCTACCTTCGGACTTACTGTAGTACATAATTTGCCATTTTTATAAGTTTTACTAATCACGGCGAAGTCATGAAACGTAAATTCAATATGACAAACAGCATAAATTTCGATGGTTGGGCAAACGTTATCATGCTTATTTAACCTAAAACTTCAAAATCAAGTCAATAAGGTACTATGTATCTGGTGGAAAATACAAGTGTATTTTGAGTGGCTGAATCGAGGAGAAATAAAAACTGCAAAACGTTATGGTAAAAAATTAGGTTCTGTGGAGCTACTTTTTTCGAATTTGGGTTGAAAAAAATTTTAAGTCAAAACTCACTTTGACTCACAGGACTTGTATTTTTCAACAAAGGGATTTCTTTAATTATTCAAGGAGATTCCTATAAATATGATAAAATTGGATGTATGTTAAAATATGTATGTATGTTTTCAAATATTAAATTTTTATTTTCCAATTTATCAGAAAATTCCCTTGCTTAGAAAATCAGTAACAGGTCATTGAAAAATTGTTAAATCTTGTAATCCTTTTTCTGCATTTCATTTTATTAATTCAGTAGTTTCAAAGTCTTCTAGCAGAGAATATTGTTAAATTTTACTTCGAAATACCCACACTTAGTTAAATTGATTTCTAAGTTTTCAGGAAGTATAATATTTCTTGTTTAACTGTTCCAATAAGATTACAATAAACAATAGGTTTAACTTTTTTCATTTTTAAATTTAATTTGTCATTTTTTGAGTGATTCAAGAAATAATAAAATATATTTGTTATCTTATTTTAAATCAAGATTCATTTCTAATTCTTTAAAATGTTTTGGTCTATCTTTAAAATTATATTGTGATTGATTTAGATTTTTCTATTTTAGTTAATATATAATTTTTTTCTTCATATGATTATAGTTGATTTTGAATATTAAATAAAAGAGTTATTTTTCTACGTATTATTATTATTATACATGTTTGAAAAGATATATTAAATAAAATTAGTATAAATAATAATATATATCTATATATAATATCTTTTTTTTAATTCTAAATTTTCAAAAACTACATATTTTATCTCTCTTAAAATATTTTGAAGGGATATATCCCAGAGCAACTTTCAAATCTCTCTTTATTAAATCTCTCTTTATTCCATAAAACAAACTTTTAATTTTCCAAATAGCCTAAGCCTGTTAAATTTGTAAATCAAATTTGTTATAAATTTGGTAATAAGTTTTCTGTTACCTTGATATCTACATTTTTTAAACATCATATTCTTCAAAGTTTTATTAAATCTTAGAATGACAACAGCTTTCTCATTCTCTTTTGAATAAATTTCAATTTCATTATCATCACAAAAGTCTTCGAATGTTTTTTTGTAAAATCCAGTACCCTTATCAACCCAAAGATTTATAGGTTTTCTTTGGTAATCTAAAAATATTTTATCAAATGCATTCATTTTAGATTTTCCAGTTTTATTTTTTATACGAGCAGCAAAAGTATATCTTGTGTATAAATCAATAACTGATAATATTATTAATAGGTTTGTGGAGACTACGACCAATACGACCAATACTACCAAAATCACTACCAAAATCTACGACAAATACCTCGAAACCCGACAAATAAATCTACGACAAT
>JBBMKC010216292.1:0-12585 GCA_037834085.1 Bipalium vagum | reverse complement strand
TAATGACAAAATTAAAATAACATTGTATTTAACGTTCAAATTTATTCCGAAAATATCGCACGCACCCTGTATATCTTATGGTTTTTAAGTTATTAACTTTTCAAAATTTTGGATACAGTTAAAATAAAAAATTCTACTTTGGAATAATGTAAATTGTAAATTGAAAATAATAATAAAAAAGAAGTGTCTTTATCACAGTTTCACAAACCACTAACACCAAATACTTTAAATGTCATTTTGTTGTTATTATTTTTCGTTCCTATATCAGGTGACAATATACATAATGTCCGGAGAACCATTCCACAGCTTTCGCAGAACCAGAAAAACGAAACACCATTAAACCTTTGATATGAAAGTTGGAGCAGCTTGGCCGTAATTCTTCACATAGATGTGCTCACTCGATGTGCAGAATACAAAAGCTATAAATAAGAATATCTTGGTCTTTTAAGTTGTTTGAAATTTGATTAATTTGTCTGCTCTACTTACAGAGAACCCTAATAAGATATATTTTTAGGTTAATATCAGAATATTCAATTAAAAGAGGCGAAAATGTTGACAGAAATACAATGTGTCAAATTCCCAAAATTATACACAGATCACTTTCAATGAAATATTGTGGAGAATATTCCAACGATAAATCAATGAATTAATATAAATCTGAGCCCCAATGGCACTAAAATATCCAATTTCAATGATATTAAAACAGTCCTTGAGAAATTCAAGAAAGATTATTATTTTCATTCAGATCAGTTAAGAAATAATTAAATTTCAGAAATTTTGATTCGGGATTTAAACGAATTTGGTTAAAGTAATTTGATTATGAAAAGAAATCATGAAAATAGAATTCCCTAAAATTCATTAATTCTATAAAAAATATCGTTGAATAATATTACATGTCTAGATATCTAATCTTTTCCATATATCTAAAAATGCGTTCTTAATTTTAAATGAAAATAATTCATGATTGAGGAAAGAATAAATCTATTTTAACAATGAAAATTGAGACCGGAAAATAAAATCCAATTTCAACAACCATTAAATCAATAGCTTATTTCCGGTGCTATGAAGTAATAGGTGACCTGCCAGCTTCGAGAATTAAGATCTATCGGTTAATAACAGACCATGAAAAAAAATTTTTTTGAACGTCCCAAATGTTAAAATTCAAGATTAAAGATTTATCAAACTTATTTAAAAGGACGCTGATTAAATAATATTTTTTAAATTAGCAATATTGAAGGGAAAAATCAAATCTCATAATTCATAATCTTATCCGAAAGATTGCTTGAGTCAAAATTTGTTCATTCTATGGTACAGTTAATTACAAAAACTAACTATTGGTATATTTATCACTTACTGTTCTGACCAGTTTCATAACAGTGTTAAATTAGTATGCAATTATTAAAATTCTTCAAAAAACTAATATTTTTTAAAAAATCAATAAGTTTAAAAATAATAAATGTAGTAAAATCATCATTATCTAAAGAAATTGAAACAATTTATCAAGAAACTTATGTTTAATAATAATAACCCAAAGTCCATCCAACAATTAAAAAAAATATATTCGTAATGAAATTAATGCCTTAAATCAGAAAGTTTTAGCTGATGTCATGGAGAACTCTGTAAAAAGAGCAGTACTTTGAGAGACACAAAATGGTGGTCATTTAAATAACATAAATTTCAAAAAATAAATAATTGTCTTGAACATTTGTGTTATATGATTGTTTAAAATAAGTAAGTTACTTTTGCGCCATCCTGTATATTATTAAATCAATATAATACAAGAATTTTAAATATTAACGATGCATTCTCCATCGAAATGGATAACTCGAGCCCATCTGTTTAGTAATGCTTACAGATCTTTTTTTTATCATTATCTAATGATTTCAAATCTTTTTTATGATCAAATCAAAATTTTTAGAAAAAATCATGTCGATTGACGAGAATAGGATTCAATGTCTTTTCACAAAAGGTCATCCACTATCCACTACAATTTGTACTCCAAATTTTATGCCTGCGAAATTTTTGGAACCAATTCTTTCGTCGGAGCATTTAATTATACATTACAAATATTAATAGTAGTTAATATTGCGCTGACACCATTCATAAACTGGAAAGGCATAGCAAATATGTTCTTTAGTAGAATTCATGATTTTAAATTTTTATAAAAAGAATTAGTAATTGACTTAAATTTTAATTTTTGCACATAAATAAATATTAATTATACAACATTACATAAATGATAGAAGAAAAAACGAAATTATAGACTGGAAAGAAAGTTCTGATCGGTTTAAAAAACATTGTGAATGGATATTATTTATCAGTCACAACCTGGGACATTTAATGCCAAGTTGATGCAGCTGTTGCTGTGCTTTTTTACAGTAGCAGAACCCACTGACTTGTTATCATAGTCACTGGTGATAGTTAACTCTTATAAATTGCGGAATCTTGGTTGCGAAGTTCTCATCCATCCTGCGAATAGTCCGGATCTGGCATCAACGAACCACCATCTGTTTTTCATTTTGGCAAGAAGCATTAAATAAATGCCATTTGTATGAGATTAGGACCTGTAAACATGACTATTGAATTCTTCTCAAAACTAAAGCAGTTCTATCGTCATGGAATTCAATGAGTATGGTAGATTGCATTATATTGTTGTTGATTCTAATCTTGATTAATACCCTGAATACATGTAATTCTAAAATTGTAATTTACTTTTAAATAAAATGAATTTTACGAATTTTTTAAATGTGTTTTCAATATTTAAACATAAAATGGCCAAAACTTTCTTTCCAATCTATACTTATTCCTTGATCTGATAGTTTAAATTGCAAATGGACTTTCTGGACACTTCGTATAGTTAGAAATGAAAACTAATTACCCGAAATGTTATATGAATCTAAGAATCCATTAATTTTCTGTTCTGTGTTGGCGTCTTCTGGAGTATTTGTAGAGGGATAGTTTTCGTTAAAAGAGTCTGATAAGAGGGTTGAAATCTGTTTATTGTTGAGAGAGGTGGAATTCGTTAAGCCTGGGACATCAGAATCAACATTTTTATTCAGCGAGTTATTATTAGGATCTGAAGATTCCTCATCTTTGACAGCCTATACACATTTTTGAAAAATTGATATATTAATTTTAAAATTATTATTGATTTCTTTGTTTTAAAAATATTGTTGTTGTTAAGTGAAAAATTAAATATAATTATTATATTTTTAAAAATTTGATCAATAATTAGAGTTAAAGTAAACTAACATCTAGGGTCACTGTGTCTCATAAGGTTCTATAGGAAGAAAATTTCAGATCTTTTTCAATAAAAAGTGTTTAATTTAATCCTTTCAAGAGAAAAACATTTTAAGTCTTGAAATGTGCTTAAACTTTAAGACTTTGTATTAAATTAAAAAAACAATTATGCTGAATATATTCTTATAAAAACGAATGTGACAAAACAGAAGACAGTGTAAATTATAAATAAAAGTAATAATTCAAATTTTTGATTATTTTCAATTGTAATTGTGAATAAAATATGAAAAATCTTCAAAATTTAGAGAAGACACATGGGGGCCTCTAAAAGTTCAAAGAACCTTAAATATCTTCAAGACTAATTAAATAGAACAGGAATATTAATAAAAAAATGATCTTTCAAAGATGTTCACTAAAAATCAAAAGTTAGAAAATAAAAATTCGAACAAATATAAAGTCTGAATCACAGATCAAAATTAGTTGATAATTATTTGAATTCCGTAAAACATTAATAATAATAATAATTAAATATAAACTATATCATTTTATTTATTTACGATAATTAGTAATTATCAGAAAATTTCTTTTAAAAAATAAAAAGGAAATTTCACATTATTCCATAATTAAAAAGATTAAAATTAATTTGCGTTTACGAAGTCAAGATTAAGATTTAAAATTGAACTAATTAATCAAAATTAATTTATATTAATTTTAAAGCGATTTGTCTTCTCATCTTTAAATTAATATCATTTTTCTCTTTTGTAAATATGTACAAAAAACTAAAATGACCGCTAATTGATTATCGGTAAATATCAAAATAAAGTTTCGCGCCATATTTGAAATAGATCATATCATTCTAATAATTGCTCTTTATTATCAATTAAGTATCAGACAACTGAGAATAAGATCATTGATTATTGATAATTATAACAATCAACTATTACCTTTGACCAAATGATTATAGTTCAGATGAAGTAATTGAGACTTAATTTTATGTGATTAATGAAGAGGTTCGGGTCAAATTTTTAATAATTATTTTAATCTGTGTATGATTTTAATTGATTATTTCTTTCTAACTATCAAACCAAAATACCTTTTCTCAATTTTGAATCTTTAAGTTTTAATTATTTTGACATCATTATACAATTAATATTATTAGAATTCTATTTTTTGATAATTCTTGTTCAGTTAATATAATCCGAAATTTAACCATTTATTTATTCTTTTTGTAAGAGTTTAAAAGATTGAATTCTATTACCCTAATATTTTTTAACAATAAATATTTCCTTGAAATATGATTTTCTATTTTTGTACGTCACATTTTGAAACGTAAATAATTAGATGCCAATAACTTACTTGAATTACTGCCACTTAATCATTGGGCGTTTATTTTGTTTATATAGTAATAAATATATAAAGAACTATACTTAAAATTAAAATATAATTAAATGTAAAATAAAATATAAATAGAATAGTGCATAGCAAAATCCAGGGAAAGTTCTAAATTTTCAAAATGGTCAGGAAAAGTAAACAATGTTTTCTGATGGTAAGTAATAAAAAATGGAGTTTCAATAAGATATTAGGTCACCCGGAGAGTCCTGTAATTTGTTAATGAATTTTTCTTAGTTAATACTGTTGATAGATGTTTTATTTGTTTAAATAAATTAATAAAATAAAAATGCAGCGGTTGAAATAAACGGCAAAGTTAGTTTTAAATAGGAAATAATAATATTTTTTCAGATTAAAAAAGAACAATTTTCGACACATTCCTATATTTTAAGTTTAAATTACCACCAATAAGATTTGTGAAATCTATGGATGTGGTTTTGAGACAACATAGGCATTTCGAAGATGATTTATAAAATTCAAATAACAGAATTTCAATCTGGAAGATAATGCTTATTTTAGATACTCACCTGTTGTGATCATGATATTTTGCAGAAGATCATATCTCAGAATCCTTGCCTGAATTTCAGAAATTCAGAATTTTCAAATGTACTCCAAATACAACGGATAACATACCATAAATACCATTCATGATAACATACAAAACTGTGATTCGTCAGACACTCGATATTTTGATTCCAATAACTTTAGAGAAAAGAGTCGAATTGATAGAATATCAATCAGCTTTCTTATAACCAATTTAAAGGCAGATTACAACAGAAGATGAGAAATGGATTCAATATGAAAATGTCACAAGAAAAAGGATCAGGGGTAAATCACGTGAAACCTCTTTACAGATTCCCAAAATTGGGTTTCATCCACGAAAAATATTGCTAACGTATGGTGGGATTATAAGGGAATCATCCATTATAAATTTCTACAAAGCAATCAAAACATCAAACACAATAAAAAATTTCCTTCTCATGTAGCAGATTTCAATGTAAATATCGACTCCCACCAGCCATATTTGTGCACACGAAATGGTGTTGTCTTACATCATAATAATAAAATTATTGTAAGGCAAAAAATCTAGAATATAGAATCATTGGACTACATTTCTTTGAGGATGAATCTAGAAATGCAATTACCGTTAATGCCAAACAAAATTCACTTTTCATTAACTATTTATAGCCATCATTGAATGATATGGATGTGGATAATGTGAATTTCCAACAAAATGGTGCAACCTATCACACATCACTAAACTTTAAAAATTTGTGATTTTATAATTTCAGTAAATGCAAACACAACTGGACTTAAGAATTTCTTTTTGTGAGGTTTCCTGAAAATTAAAGTTTACACAAACAGCCCAGAAACAATAAATGAGCTACAGGACAATATTCGCAAAGAGTTCATAAACTAGCCCAGAAACATGTCGTGTTGCAATTAAAAATTTTGATTTTCGAGTTGACACCAGAAAACAAAGTTGTGGCGCGCATTGGAATGATACGTGTATTTTGTTTCATATATAATTATAATTTTTCAAATTTTTATAAAATATTATAACTTTAAAAATTTCAAATATATTTCTGTTTTATTTCAGGAGGAGCATACATGCGTCACTGTTGGATGATGATTTTAAAATCAAAACAGAAAAGAAATGCTTTTAAAAATTACTGTTTTATGATCCAAATCCCTTAACATTCTGTGCAAAACTTTATGTTGTAAATTCAGTGATCTTTTAATCTTTTATTATGTAAATTCTTTATAAAATATATAACTTTATGCATGTTATGTGTATGTGTAATAATTGATAAATCCAGAGAAAAATTAATAAAATATAAATAATATTCACAATTAAATTAAAATAATTATAAATTTAGAAACACCAACAAAAATAATTACAAAAAAATAAAGATAATAACTAAATAATGAAATAAATAACAAAATATTTATATAACTATAAATAAAAATAGGTTAAAAAATAATAATATAAATTAAATTTTTTTTAATTAAAGACAAAAATTTTTTTATATCAAACCAAAATATCGACTTACAGAGAAGACGAAAAAAATTAGAAATCGGATATTCATCGTAACTAACTCAAAAAGAAGAAATTAATTGGAACTGACAAGGAAGCATCATTTCAACCAGTATAAAAGAAAACCAGTTTAAGTGAATAGTAACCATTTCAAAAGTGGAGAATTAAGAATACTTATAAATCGTTTCAAAGAAAGCATTAAACCAGTCAAGAAGTGAAAATTCAATCAATCAATTGTGGCATTCATATTCCGATTTAGGAATATTTAGAATCACCAATAATCAGTCAGAAAGCTTCATCCAGTATTCATTCATACGAGTAATTATTGTGTGTTTAAAATAAAATCAATGATAAATAACAATTTGATTACAGATTGAATATTTTGATTGTTAATTAAGTTATCTCTAAAATAATCTAGATAGAATAATTGGATAGTTCCCCAATTATTCTATCATCATCAAAATCAATCGTTTGGAAAATCTTACCTGAGTTAACTCTATTTCCTGGTTTTTTATAATAGCCATTTTATTTTCTCGAATCCTGTCTTGAATTAATTTAAGACATTCTGTCTGGGTTTCAAAAAAGCTTTTTACATTCTAAATAAATATAATAAGAAATGTAAAATTTATTAAAAATAATTTTATCCAAACTATATTGACGTTTATTTATTATTAATATTTTTATTTATTAATATTATTATCATTGTTGTTGTTTTTGTTGCTGTTAAACATATAAAATGATTAAGAATTTACCGAATCCCTTTTAGAAATCTGATCAATATCTAATCTAAGTAAACTTCTGTTGACCTTCATTGAATGCGAAATAGCCATTAATCCTGCTGTTTTTATATCGTTATCTCTCAAATCTAATCGCATCAATTGCGTAGTATCAGCCAAATATTCAGCAATAGCTACCCCGCCTAATAAGTCGCAAAATAATACGTCAGTTAAATGTTATTACATATCACACCTTCACAAGTTATTCGACAGCAAGGTAAACTAAGTTTTAATAAAGACCGATTAACCAGAAGACCATCGCGAAGAGCATGGATGCCCTCGCTGGTAATTGGGTTGTTTCCTAGATTAAGCGACTGTAAAATTCGATTTACTTTAAGGGCTTGGGATAGTGCTGGCATTCCATTGTGTGTTACTGAATTACTCCATAATATTAAAGTCAAAAGTCCTTGGCCTTTATCTTCGTTTACTTCGTTACTGGATTTTACCACCATCTGCTCACACAAACCATCACAAATAAGACTGAGTCCTGTGTCCTACAAAAATTTACTTCAATTTTAGATAATTAAATTTAGGTACGTTATTTGTGACTAAAATAATTATGACCATTTATATTTAGAAAATAATAATCGATAAAAATACCAAAAAAAATTTAATTTAAGCCAATAAAATTAAATAAATTTTTCTTTAATATTTTCTTAAATTAAAATAATAATAAAAAAATAACTAATTTCATGAAAAAAATGTAACTAAAAATACTTTATTAAACTAAAAAACCTTAATATTTGTTGTGTAATTAAGTGTAAAAATTTTGTAAGAATTTTGTAGTCGCATCAGGTTGTTGTTACATTAATAATAAAGTTTTATTGTGAGTGTTTTGATTCAGTATTCAGGGTGCGGATAATGTATTATCATGGGA
Organism: Bipalium vagum; assembly: GCA_037834085.1. Classification (NCBI taxonomy): domain Eukaryota; kingdom Metazoa; phylum Platyhelminthes; order Tricladida; family Geoplanidae; genus Bipalium; species Bipalium vagum. Next base: position 4,265 of record JBBMKC010216292.1, on the reverse strand, counting down.
GTTTTGATTCAGTTAGAAAGCAGAAAAGGTTTTATTGTGGGAGTTTTGATTCAAGTTGAGTTAATTCGAATTACGAACACAAAATCATTAAAGTGAGAAGTTACTGACAGACGAGCCAAGGTTACTTTGTTAAAGTACAAAGTTTCTAAAAGTTTCGGTGATTTTCATAATTTAATTTCCTTTTATCAAAATAAATATTTTTGATAAACATTCTTTAAAAAGTGATATCGCCTGTACCTTCTAGATCGATGGAACACTTTTTGAAAGGACACTGGTTTGCTTATATTTTTGGAGAAGTAGAGAAGATTTTCAGGACGTTCTTCAAAGTTTATAGAATGTCATAATAAACAATTTAAAAATTTGCCAAAAAGTGGCAATATGTACATAATAACGGTTCTTATTTTTAAGAATAATAAATTGTTTTATTTTTTCATATATAATTGCATTATAGTTGGTGTGAAATTTGAATTCAGGAAATAAAGACAACATAATATTTTTTTATTTATCACAATTTCGAATTAGAATTAGAAAAAACAATTGCCTCCAATACAGATTTAAACATTTAAAAATAATTGAGTATTTGGCTAAAAGTTAATTTTTTCGTTAATAATTAATAATGCAAATTAAAGTAAAAATTATAAATGAAGATTGTGAAATATCCAATTTAAATTTAACTTTTAATAAAGTAGAATAAGTGACTTTTATATAAAATTAATTGTGATTTTACAATTAAATAAAACATGAATAATAGAAAATAATAATAAATAATAATACTTAAAAAAAATTAATAAATTATTAATCATATCTTTAATAATAAATAATTTAATAAAAATAAATAATAATAAATTAACGAAAAAAAAATATTTACCGCCAGTCCATTGTTACGGACATCGAGCAACTCGATATGTTTATTAGCTTTGATTAATGATCCCAAGTGAAACCCGTCAGACGGCACCATACGATTTCCGGATAAATGCAATTCTTTTAAATGGTTATTTATTTTCAGTGACGATGCTAAGCTCAACAAATTTTTCGAACACATGTTGGAATTTTCCAAATAGAGAACCTTCAGATGACTGCCCAATCGAAAAGCTCGATTCAGAGGCGGCAGTGTGGCATCGGTAAACATTATCCCTTTGAGATCTATTAGTTCGAGACCTGGAGTCTGAAATGTGACGAAATGATTCAGTGTTTTTATCGAATATTAAGACAAATCAATATGATAATTGGCAATAAATTAAAGGTCTAGCTTATCATTTCTTATCGATAAATACTTGTAAATATGTTGTGTTAAGGTGGGAAAATTGGTTTTTGGCCTAAAATTAAAGTGGACAAATATTTTCAAATAGTTGAGTTTAAGGAAACTACGATTTTCAGAAAGTTTAAATTCGATATTTAAAAAAATTATTCGTGACTTCATAATTTTATTGGTATTTATTTCATTATTGTTTGACATTGTCCTTGAAAAAAAAATAAAATCAATAATAAAAAAATTAAAATAATAAAGTTGCTAAACATTTTAACGAAAAATCAAACCCTAGGTGTAAATTTATTTTATCAAAATATTACATAACTCCTCCCTCGTTTGCGACTAAAACAACATTTTAAAACTGAACGGAAACGTATTTAATCATCGAAATAATCATAATTCCTTTCCAATTACATATTTCCATATTTTCATCCGATTTTGTCTAAAATCCATTTCCCTTGTTCTTCTCTTAAAGAAGGCTTCTTTTTGTAAGATTCTTTATTTTTTATAAAAAGGTTAATATGCTAGAACAAAGTAGAAAAAGAATATTTCCAATCAAATTTTTCAATGAAATTCTCATAATCACATTTCCACAGTTGAGTTTGACATTGTCAAGATCCAAAGTCCCTTTGTTTTTGTTTACCTAAGAAAGTCATTTTCTAAAGTCATTTTCTATTCTCATTTTCCATGTCTAAATTATAGACAAAACTTTAGTGGACATTATTTTATTATCTCTTATAATCAACAATTTCTTTAATAGCCAACTGTTAACTCAAATAGATCTCCTTAAAACATGAACCATTTCAGGGCGATTATAGTAAGAAAAATTCGATTATTACAGATTACAAAGTTTTTCGTTCCAGTATTGATTCGATTCATTATTCAAAAAATAATCTATGTAGATTTATTAAGAGAAATATATTTAATCGATCAAAATCAATTTTAAAATATAATTATTTTAATGTTGTCCAGTTGAGAAATTTTTAAACTGCCTGCAGTTATTTCGGATCTCATTCGTTACATAAAAAAAAAATATAATCCATTAACTCTTTAAACAAAACTTTCCATGTTTAATTTGTCTCACGTGCTAAAAGTTTATTTCAAGAATTTCACTTATGAAGATCACGCGTCAAAACAAACTTCGTTTTATAATTTAAAGGTGTGAGAATTAAAAATTATTTAATAAAACATGATATTTAATAAATTACTTAGATCCAATTATGTAATATTAAATTTACTTTCCTCAACATTTTACAGCAAGCGTTAAATCCAATACACGACAGCTTTGAATTCATTGAAATATTGAGCTTGAGACACGATTCATAAAACTCGATGATCTCGAATAACGATGCAGAAGAATCATCGTCAAGAGAACAGTTCTCAAAATTTAACGTTTTAAATTGAACTCGTTTGAATATTTCTTCCATACATTCAATTTGTTTAAGATCCACTTTGATATTTGACATATTCAACATGTCATACCTTTCATGACAAAGCTTTGCATCGATTCCTTTCAATTGCTCTAAGAGAATTGGAATTGGCTTTATATTGCAATTTTCGCATGCTGTTTTATATGCTTTTATTAATTCTTTAGAAGAACAAAATTTGTGACCCAACCAATAACTTTTCGGTTCAAAATATTTTGAAACAATATCATCATCACTGGGAAAGTGCACTCTTTTTGTACTATCGCACTTATTCTCTGTGATTTTTGAAAGATTATTTTCTGTAATTTGAAAATAATCAGTTTTTTCATCTATATTCTTATCTATTTTTTCAGAAGATACTGTTTCAGAAGTAGAAAATTCGGTCAACAGGATATTCTCTGTCATAGTCTATCTCAAAGCAACCAGATAAATATTTTAAAAAATAAAAAACTTAAATCCATTCTCCGAAATATTTTAAATTATGCGCAAATAAAATTTTACAAAATAAAGTTAATAAACAAATCTTTTGATTTAATGATTTTTAGTCTTATTGACTTTAAGTATAAAATATCGTTCATGTGTTTGTTATGTTAATAGATCTTTATATATTAAAAAATTAAAATTTATTTGAGGTTGGTTTGAGGCCAAAATTCAAATTTAATTAAGTTATAAATTTTGTGCTCTATTGAATTATCATTATATTGATTAGTAAAATTACTTAAAATATAGATATAACAAAAATTGGATTGATGATATAAAAAATATTTTAAAAATTACAAAATATGAAAAATAAATTAATGAAAAAAATGTATGAAATTTATGAAAGTTCTCCAATCGAATTTGAAACTAACTGATATATTTTTAATTGTCAATTTATATATTCAATTTCAAGAATAAAATTTCTAATCTGATGAGATAACTAATAGAAAATCTTAATAATAAATATTTTATTTTGATTCACTTTGACTGACTCCATTTACCGGTTGCTAGATTTGATATCACAGCTCGTTCAAGACCAATGATTGTTTTGGAAAAAATGAATGTGCCAGAACCATCGCTCTCCTATCATATGTAGAAACGTCACTCCGATTTATGAATTTGCTGAGCGACTTCAGGTTAACTAATTCATGAATCAATCTATGTATAGGATTTCATCTTTAGAATACATATCCGTTCTGGAATTAGCGAGATCGTGGTGACTTCTTTTCAGTCTATGTCTGCGTTGGATCAGGAATAATTACTCTGGTCACTATTCATATTTTAGTAAAATAGTGTTCAAATATAAGATTAACTTTTCTATGTCATGAGTACCGAAATCTCTTTAACTAAACTTGGTTTACATTCTTTCAATAAAAGTCAGTATTTTTTTTAAGTCTAAAGATGGCTGTTCCCAGAAAGCGGCCCAGAAAAATAAATAGATATTTATTTGATTTTTTAAGGAGTTTTAGTCATTGGAAGAAAGCTATTGATAAAATATTTTGTTAGCAGGTATTTCAATGAAGTCACTCATATTTTCAAAAATTTTATTAATCCAATAAAAAATAAAATACTTAAACAAATTTCCGTAAATTAATCAATTTAAATAAAGT
>JBBMKC010216281.1:0-12585 GCA_037834085.1 Bipalium vagum | reverse complement strand
TCCGCACTTCTTTTACACAACAAAACTGATCCTTTCCTCGATCGCATTGTGACATGTGATGAGAAATGGATCATGTATGACAATCGCCGATGTTCTGTGCAGTGGTTAGATCGACATGAGGCCCCTAAACCCTTTCCGAAACCCAATGTACATCAACGGAAGGTATTGATTACTGTTTGGTGGAGTTCCAAGGATTTGATACATAAATTCTTAAAATATGGGCAAACAATTACCTTCGAATTATATTGCATGGAAATCGAAGAAATGTTTCAAAAACTGAAGACCATCAACCCAGCCTTGGTCAATAGAAAGGGTACACTGCTTCTACATGATAACGCCAGACCACACGTCTCGCAATCTACAATACCTTCATATTGAAACTCTGCCTCACCCAGCCTATTCACCAGACCTCTCACCTACTGATTACTATTTTTCAAATATCTGGACAAGCTCCTTAGCGGGAGAACCTTCCTCAATGTGGATGACGTCATTCAGGCCTTTGAAGAATTCTTACCATCTAAACCTCCGTATTTTTATCGAATAAAACTTTGTTTAAGCTGTCATGTGTTCCTTTAAAGTTAGATGTTAAAAACCGCCATTTATTTCTTTACAACCTAATATATAAAAAAAAATTCTTATATATTTAGGAAAAATTGTTAAGTTAGTTTAAATGAAAGAGTGAAATAAAGTTGATTGTTGATGAATATTTTTCATATAAATAAACATTTTTTATTCAAAAATAAGAAATCTATCAACTGTAATAATCACTATTACTATTCATTCCATATTTATAAAAACTAACAACTCCATATTACGTTTAGACTAATAGATTCTGGAGCGTACCATACTACTAGTTAAAATTTCTATTGTTTTAAAGAAATTTCAAAGAAATGATTTTTTAAGAGGTAAAGATCAGGAATTAACAAAAGAGTTCGTCTACAATATATTGTGTCATTAAATATTTTTTCAAAAGTTAATTGTTGAAAAAAAATTATGTTAGTTCTTAAAACTGATCTTTTCACTTCAGTTTTTTCTTTAAAGAACCTAAGATATTAGGTGTATACTAGGTTTATTATACCACTGAACAATATATTGATTTCTTATTAATAATAAGTTTTGCAGCTCAATTTTTTTTGAAAAATAATAATTTTCTATGGATGTTTTGCTTAAATATTTCCTAATAAGATCATCATTTGATATTTCTTAAAATTTCTGTCTTAAAACTGATTTTATTAAATTTGAAAGTGAAATAAAACTTTTGTAAAAGTATCAAAAAGACAAAATTATTAAAACTATTTAAAAAAATAGTTACTGAAGTGATGAAATCAAAATTTCGGTATATTCATTTTATATTTATAACTTGAATTATAATAAAAGTAAAATATTATTGATTAATAATTTAAATATTTATTGTTAAAGTACAAATGTCGGAGAAAGATTAAAAGAAAAATTTAACTTGGTTATAAATTAATCAATTAAAAAATTACTATTAATTGGTAAATAATTTTTCTTTAGTATCACTCAGTGTTGGCACTTAACAAAATTTAAATGAATTAGATAAAAATATAATGAATATAATTTACGAAAGTATGAAAAAAATTTTATTAATAAAATTTATGAAATATTTGAAAATCTATTTTTAGTAGAAATTTTAAACTTTAATGTATAAAATTATACAATTAGAATTATTTAATATACTCAAAATAATTATTGATTCTCCACTGAGTAATATAATGTGTCGGAAAATTATTGAATAAAGTATTTTTTTACTGATATTATGGATTATATTAAATTTAATTTTTATGACAAAAGTTTTTGTGTTTTCATTTTATTTGATTTTAAAACCAAATGAACTTTAAGATTATTCATTTAATAAGTTTTTAGTAAATAATTAATTTTTTAAATCAAAAATATTTTGACAAAGTAATTTAAAAACATTTTATAATATATAATAAATTATTTCTGATCAAAATTCAATGAAAATAATTTTAAAATTTTTATTATATTATTGATTATTTTAAAATTTTTATTTCATACTTTTTATTATAATTGATTGATATGGTTTTTCTGACACAATAATAATGGTGACTGATATCTGTATATATTTATATATTATATATACATATATATTGAAGAAGGTCTATTGACATTTATAATTGATGATATGTGGACCACCTTAGACAGTTGATTAAAAACACCACAAACACTTTACGTATTAAATGTAACCATTTATAATTCAGTAGTGTCATCATAAAACTATGAAAAATGAAAATCAAATGATAAAATTTATATTCGATACATATTCGACAATTGCTTATTAATGAATCAGTTTTCAGAGATCATGTCCTTCTCACAAACAGATTTCGTCTGTCTACCACCAAATTGGATTGTATCAAGTTTTCATTCTTAATCATTCGTTAAAGATCATTATCAACACTTTTGTTTGAGTTGTCATCATCAAATTGTTAAGGCTTTCTAAGTGTCTTCATCTTTCAATGATATTAATACTTTTTCACTGAAAGTTTTAGTAATTCTGGATCCAACAAACTAGGGAAAAAATCGGATCATGTTTTTATTAAATCTATATCGAAAAAATATGAAAAAGAAGATTTTTAAAACTGTAAAAATGGTTATAATTTGTAAAATATTTATCTATATGATATTGTATCTACATGAATAGATTGTATATTTGACAAACAACAGAAACCAGTAATAATGATAAAAAAGAGGGGTGATTTAATCTTTTGTGGTGATGGTTGTGTGGATATTTTCCAGCTCACCTTAACTGTTAAATTTACAACTGGCAATATAAATACAAATAGAAAAATATAACATGCCAGTTGTCAGATAAGTTTCAGTGTATTGATTTCTTATAAAATTAAAGAATATATGTTTAAAATTTAAATTTTTAATAAAACATTGTTTTAAAAATATTCAACTAGTCTTAAAATATTCCTTAATTATGAATCTGATATTAATATATGTTAAGGGTTCGATCAATTTTATTTCATTTTAAAACATGTTTAATCTTTTCGATCTTTAATAATCGGCTCTTGAAGAAAAAATTCAAAACTTTTCAAAAGTTCATTTATTTAATCAGACAAAGATAAAATTATTATCTACTGTTATAGTAAATTTTAATCGATGGGAAGGGAGGATCTGTGACATTGATATTTATGTGTATACAATGTAAACTTTGAAAACTTTATTTATTTATATTTCTTGTTTTAAACAATAAGTCACCTTCTCTTCCGTTTTTTCAGTGTTGAATTAATCTTAATAATCGTCTATAATAATACTGTAGAAAGTTATGTCCAATGTGATAAAAAATATTTTTAAATTCAAAGTGAAATAATTTATTTCTGAATATGAAGATTGAAAAATGAATGAGGAAAAATATTAGATAAAAAATTTTTGAAAAGGAAAATCAATTATGAATCACAACGATCTTCGAGTTTTAAAAAAGAATTGATTTTTAATAATCATTGGGTCCTTGGTAGAAAACACGTCAACGGCTTTTATAAATTTTTATTCACAATTTTTGGAAAAAAAGCGAAATTATTTAAAGAGAATTTATCTGATTTTCTTCGCGATTATAATAGAATACGGGAATTCATTATCCAGACATTGCTGCAAAATTAATTCTATTTCTGCTGCAGTTAAAGACAACAGAAAATGTCGTGGACATATAGATCAGACTGAGTAATGGTTATTATTTTGTGCCAGCCAATCAGCGCTCGATAATCAAGGTCAACAGTGCATTTGATGATTCTGACTGAGTCACACCGTTATTTCATATTTCTTTGTGGCCTGTAAAAAGGTGTCTGTTCTGGTTTACAGATGTTTTTTATCTGGTACAATGGTCATTTTCTAGTTTTGTTTCGAGACCAGATCTCTGATGATGGTGAGATAAAACAACAATAAAACAACTATTCTCCCATTATTATTATTCGCTTACCTGGTTACAATTTTCTCACATTTGATTTAACGAAATAGCATTTCACGTCGACTTTTTATGTCTGCTTATTTTTGTTATAGAATTTTTGATTCCAGTCGCTCTATAATTTACCGTCTAGTATTTCTGTTGACCCAACTGGAATTGTGCCAACTATTTTAACTATTAGAGATTTGTCAACCGGTCTTCAATATTATTTTTCTATAATTATCATTATTCTTTTATAAAATTTATCCGGTAAATAGATATATTTTTTCGGGATGTCTCTTTTAATGGCATTACTCTATTAAAGAATAATATGTGATAATAGATCGTGTTTTGATTTATTTTCTCAAGGCAGATGATTTTTTTTTCGTCTCTGAATCATTGATGAAAATTGTAAACCAATTCCAGGACATGTTTAAAATACTCCAGATAAAAGTGTCTTCAATTGTTTATTTCTGCCTATGAATGTGACTGGTGGAAATTTAGTATTAAAAAAATAATACATATTATACTGATATTATCATAATTAATGTTGTTATGTGTTAATTACTTAATTATTATTTATTTAAATTATCAATTTATAGACATTAATTTAATTTTAATTATAGACTTAATTAATTACTTAAAATAAGATTATTTTTATTATGGCGCATTTATTATTAGATTTTTTTATTTATTAAATATCAAAATTACTTTGTTTAAATATATGAAATTTATTTTTAAAATAAAATAAAAATTTTGAAATAAAATTTTTTTTATGATTGCGCAATTAGCAGATGTAAATCAATTATAAACATACTTATTCTTAATTGATTCGAAATATTTTACAATACATTTTTTAAAACGCACTTAATGTAATTTTAAAAAAATTTTAAAATTAAAAAGAAATCGATATTTTTTTGAATTCTGTTTTTTAATGTATGTTTTATATGTTATATAAGGATCTCGTAGTCATATAATAATAATACTTTTTAGTACTGAACAAAATTAAGTTTTATCTGAAAATAGATCTTTCTTAACGTTTGAAATTTATGTTTATGACGTAAGTATAAGTGGCCTTGGAGTCTATTAATATTAAAATAGTTATCAGTTCTGTTTAATTATTGAGTATAATTCCAATCATCATTTCTGTAAATTAATTAAGTCAAATTTTACGATGAAATCAAGTTAGGCGTGATAAAAATATTTAAATTTTAGCATAGTTTTGAGGATATTTAAAATGTTTCGACTACTTTTATTAATAAATTCTTAGAAAAGTGCTCAAACCCAATAAAAATGTACTCAATAGTCATATGGATTATGGATTTTAAAAGTTTCAGTAATTTTTTAAAAATAAGTTTATTGTGTTAATTAAGATTTATAGATTAAAATTATAAATAAATCATTAAATAATTCTGAGCTTTTTTGGGAATATATTATTTTTTCTACTAATTAAAGCTATCAATAATTGATACTGAAGACTTAACATATGAATAAAAGAAATTATCAACAAGATTAAAATTTGAATTAATTATTTTTTACTTTAAAATTTATAACATAATTTCTTTATATTAAAAAAAAGTAATAAAAGGAATAATAACGATTTTTAGGGATGAAATTAATGAGATAAAATTTCTAAATATCAATAATATGTAAAAATAAAATTATTTACCTTAACTGCTGATTTCTAATTATTGTAAGATTTTTTAAGATAACAATAAATTTTGTAATATAGAGGGGTCTATAAAAAATGTCGATTTTTAAAAAACAAAATATTTAGCTACTTAAATTACAGAACATAAATATATCATTATTTTGCAATTTGAGTTATTATTATTAGTAGAGGTAATCACACAATAAATCTCTATGATTTTATCTTTCTATATAACACTTTCTTAATCCAATTATTTATGAAATTTATTAAAAATAATTTTTTATTGAATACGTAACAGATATTTTTTTTCTGTTCTATTAAAAATGAATAATGCATTTATATTTAAACAAAAAAATATTTCAAACTCAGTGTCAATTATCAGAATAAATATTATAATCGATTCTAGAATTATTGAGATTTATATTAATAAATTAACAATTAAAAATATCAGATTTTTTATTTTTTCTTATGAGTAAATTGAATTCAGACATAACCGATATTACCACAGATACTAAAGTATAACGCGAGATGTTGGTGACCAAAAATAAGTTGAAAATTTAAGTTGCATTATTTTCGAGATATTTCAGTAGAAAAATTCGCACTTCACATAAACCCCAGTTCGCATTTCTCACCTGGATAACCGATGGGGTAAAAATCAAAGTAATGTGTTTTTTAATTTAGAACTATTCCGAAAATACAGTTTCCATCTAGAGTCGTGATTGATGGACGAAGAAGATAACTTAGCTTGATATTGTCTGATTTCGTTGCCCTTGCGCTTTCTCCACAAGAGAGCTCTATTGGTATTGGATATGTTCAGTTTACATCTTAAGCATGGGGTGATATCAGGCGAATTGACATCAAAGCTAAAACCACTTGGCGTTTGTCGAAACGAGATATTTAACGACACATCGTGAAATGTAGTCTGAGCAGATATAATATGAAGCTATAAGAGCAACTAAATCTTGATAACGGAAAATATACCCAAATTAACATTGGTTTGTGAGAGATTATGATGACAAGGATTTTGATGAATTTATTAGTTTTGAACTACTGTACTAGACTAGATCATTTTCTGAAATTAACACTGGCATTTTATTCGAGTTTTGGATTTCTTTTTTTATAAATAAATTTTATCCGACTATACTATGGTGTCGTTTACTTGAGTATATACGGTAATTTTGATAAAATTATAAACAAATAGTAAAAGTAAAATGTATAAAAGATTGTCTAAAAATCAATAAAATTTCATTCACAATACTTTTTCGAAATTTTCATGTTTATTGAAATGATTAATTTATATTTCTTCACCTTTTTTATCAAAAAGTATTTATCTATTTTTAATATAATTTAATTTTAAAAAATTTTTAAAAAGTTGTTTAATTATCATTTTCTTTTATCAAATACATTTTCAAATGTTTGTGAAATTCTTTTATAAAAAGCATTTTGCTAAGATTAATATAGGGACTTAAAATATATTTACATAATATTTATATTTTAAATTCTTTTTTCCAGCTGTTTTGCACCATATTAATTTTTAAGTTTATTTAAATATATTATATAAAAAATTTCATTCTTAATTTTAATAAAAATGAAACTCATTCAAGTTTTTTTATTAATTTGTATATTTTCTTTATATTAAAGATTGTTAATAATCTTTCATTTTGTAAATTATTAAAATTAAAATCAAAAAATGTTTTAAAATGTTATGTTATTTTTTAAAATTTTTATTTTTATAATCATTATATTAATATTACAATAATTTTATGTATTGCAAACCTTGACCTTAAAATACTCTTTACCATAATATGAACTAAGTTTTATAGATTTGATTTTTGTCATTTGGCTTAGGTCCAAGTATCCTTATTTAGTGACACTTCGTTATTTTTTGATCTTCATATTTAATTTGATATGTATTAATAAAAAGATTTAAAATAAAGTATATTTATATATTAATTAAATTTTTGATTTAAATGTAATAAAATTTTGTAAATCAATTTTTAAAATACTAATGTGGTCGGTAGCGTTTGTGTAATGACTTACCTGCCTAAATTACGACATTGAGACTGAAGTAGATAAAAGTTTATTCAGTTTAGCTATTGAATTACATTAAATTAAGTTATATGACTTGTAATCAATTAAGTTGTAACTTGATCACAAATCATTAATTAAATTAATTTAATAATCATGCTCTAATGACATTTTTGTTCAAATTTATTTACAATCGCTTTTAGCTATTATTTAAATGAATTTCTGAAATAAAATCACGTTTATTTCATAATTATATTTGAAAAATATCAAAATATTATTAATAAAATTCGTGAATTTGTTTACAGTGGTTATGGTGGTATACTCTTTATAAATTTAATCTTTTTTTCTGAAATGATCAGTTTAAATATAAATAATTTTATTCATTATTTAAAAATTAAAAATTTTTATTTCATAAGTAGTATTTAGTATAATTATATTATTCCTTCAAATTATTTTCATACTATAAAGATTTCAGAGCTTATCAGAAATTTAATTCGAATCAATTAAATTAAATATTATTCAGGACAAATAAATATTATTATCCACCCAGATTGAAATAATCGAACTTTTGATATTAGGCAAAAATATCATAGATTGTAAAAGAAAAAAATTTCTTATCAGAAAAAAACAAATCAAAGATTAATGAATAAATTATCGAGTAATTTTGGAATCGTCAAACATTTATCGGAAAAAATAAGAAATCTTTTAAAAATAATTAAATATTTGTATAGAAAATCTTTAAATGTACACCACTCTTTATGTTTACTATAATATCAGAATATTTTCTGTTGAATAGATTTACAGGATTAACTTACATTAACAAAAAGAAGGTTACATAATTAAAAAAGATGTATTTTTCTAAAAATATAAATTAAAATTAAAATAAATTTTTTCGTTTACTAAATTGATATCTCGAGTAATTTTTGTGGTCATTTAAAATAGATTTACCTGTACAGTTTATCTTGCAAAACTTTGTTTCTTTTGATTTCTTTCACTTTTTTATTCTATATCAATGTTCTCTAAAAGCTTTTGTCATTATAAAGTAGAGGCCTGTTATTCAATAACAGTAATATTATATTTGATGTATCGAATTGACTTTTGAAGATAAATTTTGATACTGAATTATTAAATTATTAAGTAACTCATTTCCTTGTTTCTTTCTTATAGGTAACTCATTTCTCGTCATAATAAGTCCAGTTACGTTCTTTGATATCTATGTTTTGAAGGATAAAGATATGGAAGTAATAGGCATTTTAACTTTTCTTTTTTATTACTATGAACTGGATAATTTTTATAGAAAGTTTCATGGTCTCATAAAATTATTTGTCCATTTTTATGTTTCAAAATAGAATTAAATGTCATCCAGGTTATTTAACCGATGCAGAGACAGATTGAATCAAAAGATGTATAAATCTTTTTCAATTAGATTATTTTATTTATATCTTTATAAAATAAATTATTTTTAATTATACAATTAATTATATATTTTAATTATACTTGTATGTACAAGTATAATGTAAGAAATTTTCGTAAATCTTTATTTAGTTATATAGAAATTAAAACTTGAATTTTTTAATAATAATAATAACTTAAATAGCTCATTATTTTGTGTTATTTTGAATTTATTTATTGAATTCAGTTTTTCTTTTTTTTTCAAAATGAAAGTTATATTTGAAAATAGAAAAATATAATTTATTCAATATTTTTATTTTTATTAAATTTAGTATAAAAATATGAAATATGATTTAAAATTAAACATTTTATTAAACATTGATAACTGAATATTATCTTAAAATATATTGATTTATCATCATCTGTCAGTTATTTTTTATTAATGTTGGATTCAATGTGTTATTTCAAGGATTTTGACTTTAATATATATTTAGGATTAAGAACCTTTTTGAATGCACAATTTCAAATATTGTTAAGACTGAAAACACATTACTTTAAATTGAAAATTACCTCACTTTTTGCCCCAAACATGAAAGTAATTATCATTATTATTTATTCTTTTTTATAATCGATTCTAAAACTGGGAATATTTCATTAAAGTTTAATGTTTATATTTTGTAATTTTAATATTTTATAATTGAAAGTTTATGCGTTTTTTATTCTAGATAAATTTTTTTGGACTCACAATAACAATGGAGGATATAATTCAATAACTGAATTGATTGTGAATTCATTAGACATGTCAAAACTAGGACTGTTCAGATTTTTAGAAAGCACGGAGAACCCAAATCCTCTAAATATTAGTTTGCTATATCCATTTTCTAGATTTAACGTTGTGAGCTCACTGAAGCATCTCTGCAGATTTATTATAATAACAAATGTAGGTATTATTTCTCTATCACGTTGTTATCTAAATTTTTTATTTTTTATTTTTATTGATTTACTTTTTTATTGGTTTTATTTGACAGACTCGACTTAATTAATTTTGGATTTTTCTCAACTTATATTGAATATAAATGTGTTACTATTATACTAAAATGTAGTAACGTGTGCTCGTCTGCTCGTGACTCCTCACTTTGTGTAGCTCGTTGTGTTCGAAATCCCGCTCAACTCCTTTGGATGTAAAACACCCTCCACTATACAATATCCGCTCCCTCAATAATCAATTCGAAATATTTAAAATAAAACTTTATTTGTATTAACAATTACAAATATTAAATCGATCACAAAAGAAATGTAATGGATAAACTTAAATCTCGCTACTACTGAATTTAAATTTAATCATGATAATAATTTAATAAAAAAACGAAAAAGAAAATTAATCAAAATCGATCTCATCGAGAGCGACAAGGGGTCCTCGGGTCACCCTCTAAACCCTTCTCAGGTCGCCTAGGGGGTTCCCTAACTCGCGGGGTCCCTTTGTAAAAGAATCGGACTGCATAATTTTGGACATGGGTAAAACATTTACTGTAGTCATTGGTCTGAAATTTCTGCTCTTGAATCGTTGCTCTGAAATTTTGCTTTGAAATTTTGGGTTGGAATTCTTGGGCAACTTAACCAGAATAATCGTCTCCTTTTATAGGCGTAGGGATTGATCTACGATCGCCAATCCTGTCAGGAATCCATTAGCCTGATAAAAAAATAATCCCCACGGCGGGATTTTGTCATTATAAAATGACACAAAAAATTATTTTAAAAAAATATTATTATTAATAATAAAAAAATATTATTATTATTATTATTAATTAGAAATTATTATTATTATTTTTCAAAACCCAACAAATGTATTCTCAATTTAATTGCTGTAATTATTATTATTATTATTATTATTATTATTATTATTATTATTATTATTATTATTATTATTATATTGTTTAGAAATCCAATAAATTAATTTTAAAGTTAAAATAATTGAATTTGAAAAATAAAAAATTCAGAATTAATAATAATTTAGAATAAATTAGAATTACTAAATTTATACAATTTTTAAATTTACTGAAAAATATTAAATATTAAAAAAAATAATAAATATTTTCTTGACTGAAATTGTCAATTGATTGGTAACACTTAATAATTTAATGCCATTTAAATTCATTAATATGAAGTAATAATATTATTTTTAAAAATATTTTTAATGATAATATTGGATTATTAAGAAATTACTTTAGTTTTATTTAATTTATTATGTTTCTCAATTGTGGTGATTAGTGTACTCATCTTGCGGTGAGTTATATATCAAAATGGTCATGCCAAATTGAAAATTGGGATCCTTTTGAAATATCAATAGCACTGGAAATCTGGCGCACGTTTATTTGTTCATTATATACATTTTTAATCATTGGTGATTTTGTAACTTCATATGGACAATGAGAACGTTCTATATTAGATATACTTGTTCAAACTAAATTCTGTAAACCATTTATGGTTCATTCCGATTGATCGTGAAGAGTCTCCGTACTAAGTAATGTTTCAAAGATCCGAAATTCATTTTATTTTACAGAATTAACAAGTTTTAATTCTAACCAATTAAAGAATTCATATTTTAATGAAATATAATATTTATCCTTTTGAATGTTTGACATTATAGAGTAACAAAATATCAGAACAATAAAAGGCTTTAAATTTTTTCACGGATTTACGTAATATTTATTCTTGAAATGCTTGTTGATTATTAATAGAATAATAATGTGCAGAAAATGAACCTTCTCCAATATTATTTTCAAAAATCATACATGAATTATTTTGTGAAATTCATTACTAAAATTATTAATATTTATTTTCTTTTAAATAAAATTGACAATTCATTTAATGATTTCATTTCTTTTTTAATTGTGTTGTATTTTGATTCGTTTTCAACAAAGCATAAACCCTTTATTGGTTTCCATAGGTGAGATATGAGCATCTGAATTGGTTGCGGTTGCCATCCCATTTGTTGTCTTATCTGAATGATAAAGAGCACCATTATGTGGAAAATTTTGACAGATTCGTGACTATCACTGACAGCAACAGTGAGCAGAACTCTTCCGAACTATAAGTCCAATCCAAACTCCAAAGCAAAGGAAAAAAGTTTTACTCGCCGCGATCGACAATTTTTAGCTACTCCATGTTGTATTTGTATGTGTATCTCACGAGTGTGCCTTTCTGCTGTTTCGAAGAAGACCAATGTTAAGCGCACCAATTTTTCTACTCGCATACTAACTTTCAACTGTAAATATAAATCCATTTAACACAATCTTTCGATGTTCATCTGTAACAAATTTCCGGGCATTTTTGTATATGCAGATTACTATTTTTCTAATGGGCCAAAAATTTTTTATTTCGATTTTGTTTCGTTTTATATAATGATTTATTTAAATATAAAATCTGTATCTAGGAGATTTGTAAACGGAAAAAAGGTTCAATTTATTTTTTGAATTATAATTATAAAGATTTGAATAATAAATATAAAATTAAATTAAAAATGGTCTAATTAAAGGATTGATCCATAGAGTGTGGTCATTAACATCAGATTACAAACAGATAGATAAAGAGC
>JBBMKC010216270.1:0-12586 GCA_037834085.1 Bipalium vagum | reverse complement strand
TTCTTATTATTATTCTTATTATTATTATTATTATTATTATTATTATTATTATTATTATTGTTCTAACTAAGTTTTTTATTCTTATTACATGTTTAAATTTTGGTTTTAATAATAAACTGATAACTGTAACTTTCAAAAATTGAGAAATTCTCAATCAATGAAAATTTTTTAATTCTATACTATAAATTAATAAAAACTAAATAATTTTCAATAATAATAAAAACCAATTTCTTAAAATTGATTATTTTTTAAAGCCACTTAAAATTTATGATAATACTGATCAAAGAGTAAACATAAAAATTAAATTATAATTGGATATCAGTAAAATTAAAATAACTTTTTTCATAAATAATATATATTTTATATTTATTATTATTAAATAATTTCATTTTAGGAAAAAAGTTGAAATAATGTTTGATAATATTTCATCAAATATAAAATAATGTTATTATTTACTGTTTATTATAATTTGATTTGCTGAAAAATGAATAAATTATTTTTCTTATTTAACTTTCAATTAAACTGAACTATAGAATCGAACCAACAACTTCATTTTTTTTTAGAAATGACAGTGAAAATGAAAAACTTTAAAAGGGAAAGAATATTTGATAAAAATGATATTGTATCTCAAAGATATTTTAAAAATAGAGGAAAATAAAGTGAAACAATGAAAAAAAAATAATATTTGTTTGGTAATGTTTCTATTAGAATTAAATGATTGTTGATTTTAATCAGTAGCACTGTAAAATTTTAATGAAGATAATATTGAGAAATCTAATTATTATCATTAATAATGATTAATATGACCATGCTCTAAAATATTGATTTCAGGGACAATTTAGAATTATTAACATTAAAGCAATTTTAGGTGCAGTGTAAAAAATACTAATTTATTCAAATTATTAAACAAAAATATTTATCTCCTTCAAAATATCGTTTTTTATATTTATATTTCACTCTTTTGGTTTTTTATCTCCCTTGATTCTTGGCTTATGACTTTAGTCAAGTAGCAATATTATTTTTTTACCATGCAGGAGATGTTCAAAATGAATAATGCATGTTCAGTCCCACCAAATACACAGCCAGCATTTCCCAATGTTTCTGCACTTTCAAATACTTTTCTCACCTTTAACGCGTCATATAACATACAATGTTTCAAATCATTCAAAAACTTTTGTAATGGTCTAATATCAACCGCATTTAAATTTAGGTATCTGGTTTTTTAAAATTGATGGGTATCATTTAGAAATTTTTATTAGAGATCCAAATATTTTTTTAGAGAGGAACAAATTCACAAAATGTATCCGTTTCCCACTGATTTCAGCAATCCCATTCGTTATATTACATGTTGGCTTAGATTTGGGGGGGTTCAACTGTGAGTGTTCTCTAACTCATTTCATTTGAACTGGACTGACAATTCTTTCAATAAATAATTAATGTAATCTTATTTTTAAAATAAGAGGTTTTCTTTTGTTTCTTGAAATCAGTTTTCTTTGATTTTGTTTAATTATTAATAGAATGAGTATTGTTATTATAGATTGAGCTCATTTAGTTTGTCTAAATGATGAATGTCACTTTGCAGTCTGGAGAATACATATTAATAATAATTTGAAAACTGTCTAACTATTTCTGTAGCAATACCACTAGACTTCTATTAAAATAGTTAATAAAATCGTTTTTTAATTGATATCACTCTATTTTAAATTGATATCACTCTAACAATTAAACTGTTCTTTTTAATGAAAAAGAACTAAATATTCCTGGGTTGAAGAAATTTTTTTTTTTATCCTTATATATAGTGAATCAGATGGACATGGAGTTTTGGCAGTAGAGGAAAAACAATACTGTGTTGATTAAATAAATGGAAAGCACTCTTTCTATCACGGTCGATGTATTGATTATCATATCCAAGGTGAGAGGCATAAAAGACCTAAACCCTTTTCTTATTTAAATTGAAACTTCAAAATGTTTCAAATTTCTGTTCCAAATATAATGTGATCTTTGAACCGAAACATTCTCAAAAATGACTGAATCAAGGTGAACTGAATGAGGAATTTATAAAGGTTTCTGAATAACCATTAAAAGACTGAATTTTCTCTTTAATTAAACTATTTAATTTAAACATTTTCAGCCAAAATACATTTTCCACTTTGTTAAACCACATCGGACATTTATTATGCAGATGACACGTTCATTATTTTCATGAATTCCTCCCTAAACCAACTTTGGCCAATTTTGTAAGAATTTGTAATCAAACAAATATCTCCCACTTTACAAAGGAGGGATTTTTAATTAATTGATATTGCTTTTTTGACATTTTTATAAAATATTTAATAAAAATGTCAATAATTTGTCTGTATTTTCTGTTCTGTTTATCAGATCTAATTGAAGGAGATAAATATAACATGTGGGAAACCAGATTTCCTATGCAAATACTATACAATTTATGAAATATGTGTGAATTTAAATGGACAAAATTCAATAAAAGAAACATATTTACGGAATATATTTTAATTTCGTATTCAAGGATCACGGCACCCACTTAGAGTTAATCTGGCTGTCAGAAATGTTTATAGAACTTTTGGAAACTTTAAAAAATAAATAAAATAAGAGGTTTACTTTTATTATTATTTTCTATTTATAGTAACATTGAGAAATCATCATCGTGGTTAAGATCGTTCATCATAGATAAATTAGAACGTTCAGCAAAACGTAAAAATAATAAAATCCAACACAGAACCACTGGAATTTATATTTTTATGAGAATTCAGTCAAATTAATAATACCGTGATGGGATACATCACTGTGGTTATTAGACCTATGAAGATCGAAGTGCGTGGTATCAGCAATTAAGCAACGAAATTTTTAAGATCATTCCAAATCTTCAAGTAAAATATAAAAAATTATTCTCTGAATTTTGAATAAATGATTTTTGTTTTAATCTAGCTGACATTTATATAGCAATGTTCAAAATTTTTATCTCTTTTCATAAAGGAAAAAGGAATAAATTAATTTTATCTTTAAACACAGGTTTATATTTGAAGACAGTCACTTCGATATCATTTCCCGCTGTGATAATCCTAATGATCGAGATCAACGAAGGCTATAGAGTGATATAAATTGATCTATTGGTTTTTATTATTTCATTTTTTGTATAATCGGTTATTATGGAACTTGGTGATACCAGAAAAAATTTATAATTTTATGATATTATTATTTTCGAAAAGATAAAAAAATTAACCTTCTATTATTAAGGAAAAAGCTTTTTAAAAGAAGGTTTTAAAAATTTCTTGAAAGAGATGAAAATCTCGAAGATATCTAAGGTTATCCGCTAAAATTTGTAGTCGAAAAGAACAATTTGAAGATTTTGTGAGGGTTAATTTAAGTATAACGGTTTGACAACCTGAAGAAGAAATGGATGTCTCTATTTGAACAGCTCAGAATAAATTAAGAGAAATTGGTTAAACAAAAAAATTGAACACGTGGCTTCGACAATAATAGTCATAACCAATTATTAGAAAATGACCCATTCTTCTCCATGATAAAGCTGGGAGACATGTGACACAATTGACCAGTTGGACTGCGAAATCCTACCTGATCCATCATACATACCAGACCTTTTGTCCACTAATTACCACTTCTTTAAATATTTGCAAAATATTCTGGGAGGAAAATGTTTCAGAAATTAGGTTGATGCCAAAAAAGCCTTCAAGTTTTTCACGATTTCAAAACTCCGGAATTGTATTCAAAAAGTTTAAAAATACTTCTGTTTTAAATAAGAGTCAAATGGTATCTATTTCGATTATTTGTCTTTTATTGAAAAATATGCAGTAAATATTTGAAAGACGAAACAATATTTTTTTACCAATCTCAAATTAATCATTACCTACAAACATTATGATATCAGTGAAATATCCATAATAATCAGAGGTATAGGCTAATGTTTTTACCGCCGTATTTGCCATTTCTTAACTCGATAGAGAATATGTTTTCTAAGTGGAAACAAGTCCTACGACAAGGTGACCCAACTAACGAACCAGAATTACTTGAACTTATCGAGAATGCTTCCCAAAGTATAACCAGTTCACATTGAGAACGTTACTATAGAAATATATTTACTTTTATTGCAAGATACATGAATATGTTGCATATTATTTATGATAATTGACGTTAATCGGCTTATTATTAATTTTTTGTATCGTTTTAACTAAGGAAAGGCATTTATATGATTATTTTTGAATTACGAAATTGATTTACAAAATTCACAAATAAGAGTTAAAATTTATGTAATGACATGACAAACCATGTATATATTAGGGTGTGTAAATTTTAAAATGTGATTTTTGATAAGCAACAATGATAAGTATAAAACTTATTGATTTTATTAAAAATAGAAGAAAAAATATTAAATAATCAATAAATGCCAAATTGAACCTAAGTCATATTTTTGTAATAAAAATTATTTTTCATCAATAAAAATATTCGACAGATCTTTGTTGCTCCTATCTTATAAGTACACATTTGATGTGCATTTATTAGTAGTAAAAAAAACCCTAATATCAATACTATTTTTGCGCTCAGAAAACGGAGTCAAACCTCATATATATCAGGGGGAAATCCTTATTATTAAGTCGACCTGCCAATTAAAGAAATACCAATGCTATCGTTTGTCATTTCCGATGTCTGGCAACGGGAGACGTTGAGAAATCGAGAATCTCACCATATTCATGCAATAAAGAACAATGTAGTCATAAAATCTACTTTAAGTAGCTCAATGTCAATAAATACTGTTGCTGGTCCAGAAATTGAAGTTTAATAATAAACCCATATAAACCCGAATATGGAATTTTATGTTATTCTTCAAAGTAAACTTCGAACATAATAGAAACTAATGAATAAAATCTATTTATTTTGTCTTAGAATTTTGTAATCAATTATTAGTTATAGTGGGATACAAAATTATTTAAAAGAATTTTGTTAGGAATTTTTACAGGCAAAAAAATTGAATTGTTTTATTAATCAAAAACTGAGAAAAGTATGACTTAATTCAAAACTGACTTAAGCGTCCAGCATAATATCAAGCAAGCAATGTTAGATCTTCAATGAGAAAGTCCTCTGTCCCCAGTGTACTGTTTAAGCATGGTTCTCACTGATTTCGTCATTTACTCTTATCAATTGCACACTCTCGGGTAAATTCATAATTCAATACGCTTCCTGATATTCAGAATTGGTTATCGGAAAGGATTGATTTTAAAGAGAAATTACTTTACTACAGCTAAATAGTCAAGTTTTATTATTTACTGGAGAAAGGCACTTAACGATGGAAAATATTTTAATTGGATTCAATTTTTTACGTTAAACCATTAACCCATTCGTTTTTCATTTCAAATGGGTTTTGTGCCACCATTATTACTTACACTTGAGAAATAATTATCTCTAGCAAAAACTCATTATTATATTTTAAGTGATTTTATTGATTTAGGTTAATTGGGTTTTTCAGATTTTAGTTTTTAAAAAATTTGCATTCGAAGGCAATAAAACCAATCCACAGCATTGGCAAAGTGTAGAAGAAAACACTATAAAGAGAGGATTTGAAGGATTACTTCGAGATTAGATTAAAGGTGTAAATTATGATATGGAATATATATATATTATAATAAATGATTAAAAAAATGATATTACTCTCAATAACTCTCAATATCATTAGAAAATATATCTTCAATGAAATCAAAAGTTGTTGAAAAGATCTAAAATCGATTATTTAGAATATAACTCGAAAATAACTTTTTTTCATTTATTTTAATATTTTGAGAATAATACGATTAATATTTTTTCTTATTAAAGTCCAGCTTATTATAATATTTATTATTATTTTGATTATTTCAAAGAATAATATTTCATGAAAATATAATATTTTTATTTTTGTTATGTTAGAATTGTTTTAAAGTTTAACAGTCATTTTGTTTAAATATTTAAAATATAATTTTGATATTATATATATTCACAATTTATCAACATTTTCATTTTCTACTTTAAATGAAATAATTATTAGAAGTTGATAATTAATAATTAATTATAAAATATTTTGATAAATAAATACTTTAATATTTATTGATCTGGTAAATATGTTTCCGATCAATAAGCCTTGGGCTGTTGACAGAAAAATAATTACAGATAAAATCGAACATTTCAGGAGAAGATTTCTCCGTGTACGGTTCCGGTTTGCAAGTATCCAGATTTATTTCAAGGCTCATGATGTATGTAACATAAACTTATTACTTTAAGAAGCTTCGGCAATTAGCTGAATTATATTGTTGGAAAATTAAGATGCGTGACTTTCACACTCCAATTAACAGGAGATTGGAGTAAATATTAATTTTTATAATAAGATTTCACATAAACCATAGAGGCCTTGGAACTTGGTTAAAAGCAAAGATATTGTTAAAAAAGAATTAAATACCGTACTTTTTATATTTCTGATAATTTTTTTCATAAATGTCAGAAATGGTTCGTTTATTCTTAAATCACATTTTGTTTTAATAATTACAGGGAAGATTATTTCTATTTATAAAATAGTGAAATATATCAATGAAAGAAAACAATTTTTGCTTTGAATAAATTCTCATTCCAAATATAATTTAATTCTTGGCAATTTTTAAAATAAAAATAAATAATTAATAAAATCCAATAATCCTTTATCAAATTACACAGGTGAAGCTGTAAGAACTGGAAAAGTAAATTTTCGCAGAATCTATCAGATAATTCCATACTTGGAGATTATTTCAGTTATTTTTCCCTGTCTAAATAATTGGGAAATGATAGATTACTTAGAAAATACATAATTCCACTCAATTTGGCTCTTTTGACAAAGTAATTCTATAGATTTCTTTCTTCATATTATAATTGTCGATTAAGACAAGATTTTAATAAATTTTCATACATAAATTATCATTAAGCAAAATATAATAACAAGAAAACAATACCAAGATCAAAGCCAACAATATCTTCCGAAACTTTCTGAGATTTAATTTTAAAATGAAATTATGAGTTATTGAAACCTTGCAAACAAGGAGTATTGAATCCTTAGCTGAAAGGCCGTGCATAATCCAAAAAAGGATATAAAGACTGAGAAGGATATATAACTTTCCGCAATATCAAAAAATGAAAATTACATATAAATAATCTATTAATACATTTACATATGATACAAATAGTATTTCCCCCTTTATATCACCATCAGCCGGAATACATTTATTCCAACGGTTTTTCCAATCATCTACGCACTTCTCACATTCAATTTTGGGTATGAATATGGAACTTTTCTCGATTGTATTACATAAAAAATTTATTTTATATTTTATATTTTATCTTTTATATTTTATATTTTATATTTTATATTTTATATTTTATATTTTATATTTTATATTTTAATTTATATTTTTATAAAATATAGAGAAAAGAAAATTTTTTCTCACGAAGTAACAAAAGAATATATTTACTAATTAAAAATTAATTCATTATAAATTTATCTTTCATTTATTAAAAAAATTATTTTATTTATATTATAATTTGTGGAACCTGTTTCATTAAGTAGAAGGCAATAACTTTATCATGAGAAATAAATTATAGATGGGTGTTCTGTACCCTTGAAGGTTCTCCTAATCATTTCAATAAATATACGATCATTAACTTAACGATAATTTTTAAACTGTATCAATGAGGGCAGGCAGCTCTTGTATTTGATACCTCTTTCAGTTTCATAAATCATCACTTATCATTTTTATAAAACTATTAACCGTACTATTTCCATCTCAGACCGGTTAGGCAAAGAGAGAGGTAGTCTTTGAGCTGAACATAAACAATAGCCCCAAACTTTTCGAAGATTGAAATAATGGAAGAGGAAGTTGGTAGTGGTGAGATGCCTCTTTCATCTGAAAAGAGTTTGTTTCTAACTTGTTTTCTCATTGTGGAGTCCTTTCGATTGGCTTCACTGTAGAATTTTTAAGTCAGCAAAAGCTTCTCTTGCTTAGGCACTTAATAAGGCTAAAAAGTACTTAGAACATACAAGAAACAGTGAAGCAACTAATTAAACACTTTTTACGGATCTCATTTGTGGAGGGTTGTCATGCCAAAAAGACAGCTATCGGCTTCCTTTACAACTTTCTCAGTGGTCTTACAAGTGAACAGTAGTAAATTCGATCTTTATCATCTTTATCTTTCACATCTCAAAGAACACTAAGCATGAGATATTTTTGAATAAGTCTTTGAACAAAGCATTTTAAAATGCTCTCCGACATATTCTGTACAGTCTGCTTTCTTAAGTTAATTCTATAAAATTGTTCTTCTCTCTGATTAATCTTTGTCTCTACTTTCTCAATAATTTTTAATATTGCTAATTTCTCTTGGTTAATTTCGTATGGTCGATCATCAAAAGTATCTCTTATTCAATATATATATACAAAATGTATATAAATATCATCCTTTCATGGGTCTTCATTTCCATATACTTCACGTAACTGACAACTAGTGTCCTTCTTTTCTGTCCTCCTCAGAAACAAAAATTGAACACTGCGAAATTTATCCTGCTGGTACATGGATCCATTCTTGGCTCCAGGAGATTTTATTTTTCACAAAATTCAAATGAGTAAGTTTCTGTTTTGCTTTCAAAGGTGCTTTGACCAACATTATTTTATATTTCAATATTTCAGATTTTTTAAAATACGACGGATACTTTCCCTGCTTACATTTAATCGAAGATATTCTTGAATCCTAGCGATTGAAATAGATTTATTGCTGGATTTGCGGATAATCAGTCGCCTACTTTTGTCAGAAACCTTTTGTTTGGGTCCACTCTTCCTTTTTTCTATCTCCATTTCTTAAATAATACCGTATGAAACTCTCATTCTTCGAGTTCTTATTTGCGATCCATATGTTGGATTTTCCAGCATCATGGTAGGCTTTTATCATTTCTTTCTCAGTTTCCAACAACTTGCTGAAATTTGGTATATTCAGAATTTCCTAAGAACTTAAAATAAGCAAATTTTATAAATATTAACATTCACTTTTAATATGGATAAAATGTTTATCTTTAAAATAAAAACCTATGGAATAAATTTAAAATCAAATTGGCACGGTAATTAATTATCGACAAGAAAAATTTGATTTATTTTAACAAATTAGATAAAATTAAATTCTAACTTAATTAAAATATTAGACTGCTGGTAAAAGAAGTTCTAAGAACATGTTCCATCATTAAATTAAAAAATTAAATTAAACTTTAAATGCCTTGAAAAATAATCAAGATTTCTTAATTTTATAAGGTGTGGCAATTAATTTGTGTCTCACTGTATTATGAATGTCCTGAAATGGTAATTATTTATAACAAATTCAATAATGCTTGCTTATATATAAAAATTAATCGTTTCATGTAGAAATTTTCGCCAACGTTTCTCAATGCAGTTCTTAATGGACTTGTTATCCACACCACGTCTAAGCGAGACTTGGTCTCGTCGAAGAGGATGTTGCTAATTATTTATTTACTCTGCGAGCACTAAATGTTACAAGGACGATAGATTGTTTCCGAGAGACATGGGGAAATTATTTCGTAAAGGTTTTATAGGGAATCATAAAAAAATTAATTTTTTTAATTGTTCCTAGTATTAATTGAATTAAGAGAAAAATTAATCCTCGCCGTCACATTTATTTTTTAATTTCATTTTTAAAGGATTATGTGATTATTTTTGAAGCTTCGTTGAATAAGGATTTTAAAAATTATTAATGTTCATATTTTACGAAAGATTTCGCGAATAGAAAATAATAAAATAAAAAAAATACATTATTATGATTATCATTAATAATATATTATTATATTTTTTATTATTACTACTAACACAGAGATGTACGTAATGTCGGAATGAAATAAGTCATTTGAGGAAGCTGTGATTTGTATTTATCGTCAGCCGTTACGATTTTCTTCAACTAATCATACCGACGTTTTTTGGATAACAGCATCTTCCATTCGTCAATCCAGTTTTGACGATTGAGGTCAGGCAGTTGATGTGGGACCAAATACATCAAGTTTTCTGATGTCAATATCATGCAAATTATGTATAATGAAGGGGTCAAATTACCGTCAAATTACTTAGCAAGTTTGGTCGATGTTACATGTGGATTTTTTTCGACAGAGACAATATTTCATTATTGATTATAATCATTAATTATTGACGGTAAAAACCATTCATATGCTGTAGACCAAGAATAATTCCATTACCAAAAGCTTTAGTTATTCTGTTTTTTGAATTGACCAGCATTTAAACCTGATTTTTAATCATAAAATAATAGACGACATGTTATATATTGAAATGTGAGCTGAAATATGGTTTATTTAAACAACTTATCTATAAATAAATTACATGCTTTTAGAAGTCAATAAATAATAAAAATAATGTTTATGTTATAAATAAGTTTAGTTCGGAAGTTTGGCTTCCAACCCATTAATTGGATTAAATAAATTTACAATAAAATCAATCGATGCAAATAATCGTTATCTGAAGATAATTATTTAATTTTTATAGCTTGGCATAATGAAAGTGGAAGGATATGACCATTTTCAGAAGTATATTTACGGAATACTTCGATATAAATCAGAATCTGTTACCATCAAATATTTCCTGGATGTAGGGATAACAAGTTTAAAAAATGATCAGATAAAATTATTTATTTCATACTTTAAGACTTTATACCTTCTAAAGTCTATCACGGAAGGTGTGAATTGAAATACTTTACGTTTGTAGGAATGTTTCTGATAAATGTTTTATAATTTAAAAATTTAATTGAAATTTCAATTTTTAAAATTAATTTTATGAAAAAATTAATATCATTGTTTAATGATCTCCAATTTAGTGGTCAACACTCAATGAAATGTGAGGAACAATTTTTTCGATTCAAAAAATCTTCAAATGCCTTATGGAACGTATTCTTATCCGCGATTTCCCGTCATTTCAGGAAGTACTACATCGATCTAGATGAAGTATTGGATAACAATGGAGTAACAAGGAGTGTTAAAAGTCTTCGCAGCCAAACTCCGTATTCTTCTCATAAGCAATTTTGGCCACATGCTGTTTGGTATTGTCTCTATGGTGTATGATTCCATTTATATTTAGCTGATCGTTTTTTAATCAATGCCTGTCCCAAAGGATCTATTTGCTGATAAAATATTTCGGCAGTAACTGATTATGGTCCACACTTACTAACTCAGTATATCATTTGTGGTATGTCCCTCCAGACACACACCATAACTTTCTTCAACTGTAAACATAGTTTAGGTATAGTTAGCGGATCTTTACTTATTCAGTGACATCTGTTTTTGGATTAGCATAGTGAATCTATTACTGAGAATCAGTCACCACACAAACCAAAAATGGACAGAATTTCTGAATGGCAGGTAATGTAACGAGATGATAATTCTATACTATATAATGTTGAGACAGCTTGTGCTGAATCCAAGCAATATAAGACAAACTTCAAATTATTTTATGTTAGCCAAAATTTTTCCCAAATTCACGAGACGTCATTTTCGGATCACAGTCGAGTACTTGACTCAAAGCATCGTTGTCCAGTTCTTCAAGATGACTCAATTTTGACAGATCCTCAAGATTGAAAATATTTCCTCTGAAGTGAACAAACCATTCCCGAACTGCCATTTCGGATATATCATTTCAATAAAAAGCACAGATATTTCTAGCGATCTTCGAAGCATTTGCTCTGCAAAACTTATTGTGAGATTCACGTTAAGACATGCTCTCAATATCTATTTATTACTTGAGATAACATTTATTAATGATTTTAGATCATAAACCATACCAAGATTTATTGATTAATTTATTAAAATATTAAGACTTTTATTAATGATACAATAAAAAATGGCTTTTTTAATTAAATAAATTGACGGAAACATTCCCACCAATCTCATATTTCAATTACTCAAAATAGACCGCTTTCAATTCTGTCACCCTTTCTATTTCTATCGCGTATTTGTATTTGTACGCTTTTTAATTTTTCTCATTGCTTTCTGACTATTATTATTTATTACTATTATTTCTTATTATCTGTTGTTATTATTTATTATTATTATTTATTATTATTATTATTTATTATTATTATTATTTATTATTATTATTATTTATTATTATTTTTTATTATTATTATTATTATTATTATTATTATTATTATTATTATTATTTGTACTAGTAGTAATAATACATTTCTTTTGTGTTCCTTTAGTATGAGGTTGAGCAATTTGAAATAAGTTGCGAAGACCACCAAGAGAGACGCCACCTCGAAGGGATTTGTGTGAGGTCGCACATTTACAACCTTGACGTCAGTCCATGGGACCACGTTCACTTCACATGCGTCTCCAATACTTACAAGCCGTTGTCCCGGTCATTCGAGGTCCAAAAAATAGCAAAATCGAACGAACTGCCCCAGACAACGAACAACAGTACGAGATACCTTTGATCAATAATAGCTTTCCTCTCTGTGATGATTTTTATTTTTTATAAATTAGTTACTACTTACAAAATAGTAG
>JBBMKC010216259.1:0-12586 GCA_037834085.1 Bipalium vagum | reverse complement strand
ATAATAATAATAATAATAATAATAATAATAATAATAATAATAATAATAATAATAATAATAATATTAATATTAATAAAACGAAGAAGAAGAAGAAGAAGAAGAAGATGATAAAAAAGTAGAATTAAAAGTAGTTTTTCAATATGCCCAATTACGACGCTCCTTATATCCTTACTTTCATAAATATAGAAAGAATGAACAGAGACAAGAAATAAATAATTATAGTTATTGAGAATCGATTATATATATTAAAGCACAAATCTATGATATTTATGGAAAATTGATTTTATTTATATATTTTTTATTTTCCGAATATAAAAAAATTATTTTAAATTGTATATTTTTCTTTAATTTTTGCATTTATTTTAATTATTTTAATTAGCTGAATAATAAACTAATTAAATTAAAGTTGAATAGCTGTAGACTTTTTTTATCAATTAAGCTTTTAAATAATTTTTTTACAGAAAAAAAGTCATAATAACAATAAAAAAATATTAAAATAAAATAATATATTTATAAGATAAGCCGATTAAAGAGAATATTTATAAATGTATACACTCTAAAAACAAAGATCCGCGCGAAAATATTTAATATTTTGTTAAACCTTTTAAATATTAAATAACATTTTTTATAAAAAACAGCAAAATATTTTTGAATATTAAATAAAATATTTGAAAATAAAATATTCGTATTATTTAATGCTTCTTCTCTGAAATTTTCAAAGACCGCGCTTAGACCACGAAAGAGGAATTCATCCCGATATCATATCCGTTATAAAAAACTGTTGGATTGAAGATCCAACTCTGAGGCCCGGTTTCGCTCAAATTAAGCTGAAATTACGAAGACTTAATGGGTTTCTTTAGCTGAAATCTGATAAAATTATCTTTGAATAATCACAGTGCTGGAGATGGGGATATTTTGGACAATCTTTTGTCCCGCATGGAACAATACGCTAACAATTTGGAAGGTTTAGTTGCTCAACGCACTCAGCAATATCACGAGGAAAAACGGAAAGCTGAAGATTTGCTTTATTCAATGTTACCAAGGTAATTTTCTTATTTTGACTGATACCTCGTATGTTGCAAAGAATTTGATGTCTTTGAAGTAAAAGATCATTTCACATAAATAAATTTAAAATAAGAAATATACAGTTTCTATCACAATATACATGGTGCCTAAGGTATTTGAAGACATACTGATGTCTCAGGGTAAACAGAAATATAATATCAATAAATATGTTATTGATGGAATATGGTACAGGATAAAGAGTAATGAAGCTTTTTTAAATTCAATTTAAAAAAGGATCACCAGCTTTAATCACTGCTTCCACACGAGATCGAAGTTCCCTGCATGCGTAGGTGTACTGGCTCATCTTGTACATTATTCTGAATATGGTGGCTTTCAGGGCATTAAGAGTTTTTGTGGAATCTTCTTTGTCATCTTTCTCAATAACAATCCACACGTCGTATTCCAATGGAATAAAGTCTGTGAAGTGATACGATAATGGAAATGTTCAATCATTTATTCTTGAGTTAATCTAGCCATATATGATGGTACAGAATCATGTTGGAAAATATAAAGCCTTCTATTTTGAATTGCGTCAATCCAGGGCTTCGAAACTGTTTTCAGGACCTCGATGTAGACAGCGGAATTCACTCTAAGGCCTTATGAAAATAAGTGAGGAGGCAAAACATGTTCTTTATTGCTCACTACCCCTTAATCCGAGACGGATGCTGAAATTTTTTTTGCATGATTGTTTGCACTTCAGATAGGTCTTTAGATACAAATCCATAATTTCTTCTGTTAACCTTGTGATATTGGTCGAACTTTTTAATCTGAAAAAAACCAATTCAGATCTTGTTTTGTTAGATATTTAAGTTTGTTTATTAGAATTTTCGATTTGATTTAACGATTTTCTTTGATTTATTTTCAGAAAAATTGTCTTTTCCTTAACACATACAAATTGTATTCCATGCTTTCATGTAAAATATTTCTCATTGTTCCCTCTGAGACCTTAAATTTTTTTATCAAGGATCCTCATGAAATTTCAGGGGTTCTCATCAACAGTTTGCTTATTTGCTTTGACAAAATCATCTATTCTCATCATTTTTCTTGCTTAGACTTTGTTACTTCTGACATTGCTTCATTATCGGATTGAAATTATTGGCGTACTTTATATATAAATAATCGTGCCACGTTTAAAAACCTGGCGATTGGTAAAGTGGAATGATCAGCTTTCATACCACTAGAACAGTATATCTTTGAGTAGTGTTTGAGTAATTTGGTTTGCCGCCATTTTTTCTATTATTTTAGTAAATTATTTACTTTATCATTATTTAGTAAATTTCATGTGAATATGTTTAAGAAATCGTCTAAAAATTTAATTAAAGTTTAATTTAATTAAAATTAAAAATGTCCTCAAAATTTTTCTAAATAAAAAATAGTTTTATTTCAGATTTTTTATCATTTATTGATTATTTTCATAAAAATTGTGTTTTTTATTCATTAATAACAATTTTACTTTATATTTAACTTTCATAAATATCATCTTTTTCCAAATCTTTGTTTGAATCATTATTAAAATGATAAGTTATTAATAACATGTAAATATACTCACTAAGTAAATAATAAAAAAATCAATTATATAATAAAAAAATAAATAAAATTATTAAAAATCTAATATCATTATTCATAATAATTAATAAAAATGAAAATGAAAATGGTAATTGTCAATGATTGCAACATTTTACTCATGTCAAAGAATTCTCAATAGCCTTTATTTTAATGACACTCTTTGATTGCTTTCGAATTCGCCAATGATTTTCTGATATTCAATCAAACTTCGTTTTTTCTAAAAATATAAATTACTGTCTTATTTAGTTTTTTTAATTATTGTACTCTTTAATTTTACTTTAAAACTTTATAGATATTTTGAAAATTTTTGTCTTAAGTTACTCTTTATAATTTTAACTTAAGATTTTTAATTACTGCCTTAATTTTAAATTACATTTAAAACTTTTATTGTTTTGCGTAATATTTATTTATGAGAGGTGAAACATATTTTATTTTAAAATATTAATGAAAATTCAAACAATAATGTCATTTCTGCTGTTTTTAAGAACTTTCTCACATTTTTCCAATATTTGTGTAAACTTATTTATAAATCGCTAGATTTACTCAGAAAGAAATTGGTCAATCAGTTAAATAGAGTACTAGTATACATAACAGAAATGTATATACAGTATTAAACTGATAAAATAGTACACTTTTTTAGTAAAAACCATTCATTCATATTGAATATTAAGAGATTTGTTAAACAAAGTTTTCTTCTTACCAGTCAGGTAATAACTACTATAGAAGGAAAAGCCCATTAACTCATTTTCAGAATTTCTACGCTTAACAAAAATGATCTTCATTTTTTAAAATTTATAAAATGGTTCGCCCAAAGCAAATATATATTGTAATAAAATAGATAATCTTTAATCATATAATTTCAAAAATTATTCATTCAATTTTAAGTTTGTTTGTTTTAATCACTAAAATGAAAATTCAATAATTAGAAAGTGATTTTAAAAATATCTTATATAAATTATACATTATTAATTGAATTTGGCAGTTTTCGTTATTAAAATAATATAAATCCAAAACGAGACTGTTTGCTTATTAAAATAATATTGTAGTTGTCACTTTTTATATTTTTTTA
Organism: Bipalium vagum; assembly: GCA_037834085.1. Taxonomy (NCBI): domain Eukaryota; kingdom Metazoa; phylum Platyhelminthes; order Tricladida; family Geoplanidae; genus Bipalium; species Bipalium vagum. The sequence continues at coordinate 8,886 of JBBMKC010216259.1, read as the reverse complement.
TAAAATAATATGTATTTAATTCCAAAAATTTTATGAATATAACTTAAATTTCCTATTATTATTTCATAATATTTTTTAAAAAATATTATGATTGGTTTAGACAACTTTTTCGAAAATAAATAAAATTGTAAATAAATTTTCGAACCTTACACACACATATATTTATAATTAAAAGAACACAGATTATTGATTTTTTTCATAATTGTAGATGTAAAGATGACATATCATATAAAACACAATTTTAATTTTTAACAAAATCTTAATAAAAATTAAAAATATATTTATACACAATTATACATACATTTGTTTAAATAATAATATTATTATATATATATCTCTATGAATATAAATATTGAAATAATGAACAAAATGGCAATAAAATCACCTAAAAGAAACTGTACACCCTCAGCAACATTATTAATTTAAAAACTTTGAAAGATCAATAAAAGTATTTGACTGCCTTTAGAATAATTTATGCGTCTAAGAAGTCATAAAAAAGATATCTTACCAAAAGGATCATTAAAAAAAGAAACTAAAGTCAAATGATTTATCAAAAATTAAAAGTGCTGTACCCGAAAAAACGGATAATTCACTTTTTTCCATATTATTCAATCATTCAAGAACGCTCTTAAGAAAATGTTGATAACCATTAAACTTTTTAAAAAATTGACTGCACACTTTTTTTTACTCCAGAACTTCAAACAATAACGACTGAAGATTGTACTGAGTATTTTCTTAAAGTCACTAGAAATATTACAGCAGCAAATTTGCTTTTTGCACATATATGAAGTGTTTCGATGTTAACAAATAAATCTAAGTGAAAAAATCGAAAATTGAGCTTTAAGCGGTATAATTATTATTAACGTTTCATATTAATGTTATCAAATTTGTTACTTTTAATTAAACCTATTTAAATTAAAATCTTTTAAAAATTTTTAATATATAAATATTATAATTTATATATTATTATAAATATTTTATATAGAACAAGTCAGTTATATCACCAATTTTGTTGGGTGTCACCCTTAAATATACTCATTTTACAAAATATTAAATAATTCACAAATAAATAAAAATATTCATTATACTGAGTAATTGTTTCATTGATTTATAAATGAAGAAAACTACTGCTTTGTTCTCAGCGTATTTAGAATGCAGCACATTGCAGAGAATTATTCTAAATATTGTTTAACTATACCTCTTATTTCTCAAACATAAAATTGCAGACAAAAAGTCTTCTTTTCTACGCTTATTAAAGTCCTGATTTTCTTTGAAGAAAATCTGTGATTAAGAAAGACATTCTCTATCGGTTCTAATAATTGAAATCAACTATTATTCTGTAAAAGAAGCTGCTCAACATATGGTTTGTTTTTATTTCTACTTCTCAGACTGAATACAGTCTTTTTTGCATTTGTGACATTTGGTTATATGGCTCTATGAGAAAGTAACATTCCTTATAGAATGCATTTATATATTATCTTTAATTAAGAGAGTATATCATGCTTTTAATGCTTTGTTGAAGCTCGAAAATGTAGGAAAATACAAATGGTTTCGTAATTCAAAATTCTCTACTATTTAATGAATATTGTAATGTTATTTAATGTTATTGTAAAGGATGATCTTTCTTAAGGACTCGTTTACATTTATGATGTGATGATCACGAAATATTCAGTGGGAGTTAAAATCAACTTTGTCCAAATTCTTACAGTTTTTCTTTCTGGTAGTATATTTTAAAAATTCTCCTTTAAAACGTTGAAGTGTTGATACGTGAATTGCTGAGAAAGTTACCGGAATCGAGTGATATCAGTCTTTTTTAACTAACATAAATTATAAATCTCAATATTGAATTAATAAAAATCATTTGAATAAATCAAAATTGATTAATTTGTTTTAAAAATTTGAAATGCTAGTTGAAAATAAAATGAAAAATTTTCAGAAAAAGACCTTAGCTTTATATGAGCTAATTTGAAATTGAATTTCGTGTGGGTTAGCAGTCAATGTCAGTTTTACTCAATAATATTGGAGACATGTGTGATATAATTGAAACCGATCGACATATCAAATAGACTGATATTGAGACATTCTGGTATTGGCATGAAATCAATTAATACCATTTTAACTAACCATTTAAAGATACGAAAGCTTTGCAATCGTTGAATCAAACACAATTTGAAATCTGAAAAATAATCAAATCATTAGACTGAATGACAACATCAGATCCCGTACTACATCAAAACAAAGCAGTAATTGATGGCGGAAATTGTATTTATGATTAATTTGGCATTGTATTTCAAAATTTCAAATTTAAACAATAAAATAACTAAAAACTTTTTAAGGTTTTTAAAAGAAAAGATCTTTCAAATAATTGTATTTGGTATTAAATACCGAAAAACAAAATCATAAAAACTAATTATTTCACACTATTTAATGTGATTTCAAAAAGGTGCTTTTTCTTGTCTGTATTTAAAACAAAAGCATTTTTTCTCACTGCAAATAAAATTATTTTTATCATTGTAAATCCTTTACTTTAATTAATCTATTTTCTATTTTTTTTTATTTTTATTTTTATTTTTATTTTATTATTTTATATTTAATACTTATAATAATAATCCATTATTATTTTCTATACAATTGAAATATTTATTGGTCAGAGAACAATTATATAATCGATATCTTCTAAAATATGCTTAATCTGTTAATGAGAGTAAAGGTTAGAGATTGCCACGGTTGAATGGTTAATTAAATAGTTGAAAACTAATGCCGTTTATTTGAAATTGATACATAATTTGCTGTTAGCGAAAAAATGAGGATAAATTATCTTCTATATTACATTACTAAGATCAGTGGCTGGCCAATTGATCAGAGGGGAACCAGTAACTGCAGAATCCTTTGAGAAAGTAACGATCTATTTCAGTGATATTTGCGGCTTCACTGCGATATCGGCCGAATCCACTCCGATGGAAGTTAATTTTTAATTTATGATATTTTGTCTAACTTTTTCTTTCAGGTCATAACATTACTTAACAATCTCTACACCCTTTTTGATTCAATAACAGAAAACCACGATGTTTACAAGGTGCTTTTCTATAATTTTCATATGAAAGTACTCAGAAAGCCTAACCTGAAATTTTAAAAATATTTCCTGAATTTTAAAATTTATATTTCCCATTTCTGTTAGAATTTCACATTTTCCGTTAGAAAAAATTAATAATATCAATTCTTGTACTAGACGGGTCATTTCATAATGTCATTTAATTTTAATTGAATGAAACAATTAAAAACGTAAGGGTTTCGGGATTTCTACATTGCAAGATATCAGTTTAGTCTCTACATATATCCAACTTAGATGTGCAAGGAATTGATTTTCTTGGAAAAAACTTCTTTACGTGTGAAGTTGTATTAAATCAATTTACATAATTTCCAGTTATTATTTTATTCAAAAATGACTTTTTCTCTTATCAAAAAGTAGAAAAACAAAGAGAAATGTAGTTCAATTTTTTTGTCGATAAAGTACTAGGCAAGACCATTCTTAAAAATTATTCCAGTTTTGGATGCAATAAGGAATAGTCATTTTGGAGAACTTGAAGTCAATGATAATTAATAACGGATGTGCAGCCAATCAGATTTTAAGACTGCATAAAAAATACATATCAGGGGATTTTTTATCTTACGGGATCAATTCTCTTTTAATATTTTTTTAAAGGAATCACTTTTTTATATAATTATCTTCAGTTCTTTCGTCATGTAAAATGTTATTCGAAATCTATTTCGTAACCTTCTCGGACTTAAAAAAGAAAATCATTTAGTACAAACCCGTTTTTATTTTCATATTTTTGCAGCTATTTTTCTATAATTTTTAAAAAATATTGTTCCGAAATAGACAAAGCTCATTGATTAAAATAAAATAGGAAAATTCTTCACGGATCAAATAAAATTTTTTTCTAAATTTTTCTTAGTTCATCTTTTATAATAAATTTTGTGTTAAATATTTCACTTAAGTGAAAAATCAAACTTAGAAAAATTAAAACGAGAACAGAATAATAATCATTTATTGATTTTTTACATTATAATTGGATAATAATAAACAACTTTATTAAAATAATAAAATCCGTTTCCAAAACTTCAAAAAATTTTAAAATTGCAGTTTTCGAGAGAACAATAAACTTTGTCAATTAAAAATTAATTCAGTCTTCGAAAAAATTTAAAATAAATTCTTGTTTATCCCAGCTAATAAAATAATTTAATAATACTAATAATAATATTATTTAATATTAAGTAATTTTATGAAATTTTAATAAACCTAAAATTTATTTTGGTATTTTCTTAAAAGATGGCACGTATTAATTAAAATAAAGTTGACATTATTTTTATTTTTAAATTTTCTTTTCAGTTCTATTTAATAAAAGAGAGTTTTCTTGTATTTAATAATATCAACATAATTTTTCTTTAAGAATATAATATATATGTCAATAGTAACTTTAAAGAAATTGAATGAGAATTCCTCGTTTTAAGGTTGAAACGATAGGGGATGCTTACATGGTTGTGTCCGGACTCCCTCAAAGAAATGGAATCATGCACGTTAGGCATATTGCCTGCATGTCCATAGCATTTTTGTCTGAAATCTACAAATTCAAGATACCCCACAAACCAGAACAACAATTAAAAATTCGTATTGGAATGCATACAGGTATTTATATTAATTGTTAATATTAATATTCCTTAATTATAAAAAAAAATTTTAATTTCATTAACTTTATTATATCGATTAATAGAAAAAAATTTTCTATTTAATAATTTAATGAGAATAAAATAATATTAATATTTTAAACTAATAATTTTTTATAAGGAAAATATTAAGTCGAAATGAATTTTTAATTAATATATATTAATTACGAATATAAAATTTTCGAGGATCACTCAATTTGTTTGAATTGAGTGATCCTCGTGCAACGGCAGTTTTCAAAATTGTGTTATTAATAAATGATGCAATCAGACTTACTTTTTATATAAAATATTTTACCGAGAAAAAATTTTTTACAAATTGTTTTTTAACTCCAAATTAATCAGTTAATTTTAAGTTTTTCAATGCAAAAAAGCGATAAAAGAAATTAATAAAATACGTAATTAAATTTATTCTTTTTCTTTTCATAATATTTAGAAAATAATCTAACAACATTGGGAAACTGCGGTCCGGATGGAAATAATAACCAATTCTTAAATGTCTCTCTGAAAGGAATATGTGATAACGGAAGATGCTGAGATTTGGAGAATGAGATAAAAGCTTCTAATTAAAGAACAAATTTTTATTTTCTTTTTTTCAATGCATTCGCCGTTTATTTTCTTGATGAAGAATGTATTCGTTTCTGTTTTGTTAGTCCTTTGTTTTCCATGAGGTCTAAAATTATTAAATCCCTTACTATAACAATACTATTTAAACTGGTTGATTATTTTCCTATCTTACCTGTGTTCTTCATTGATCTTTCCAAGAATTTGAACTATGTACCTTTCGATTACATTACCAGTCACAGTTTACAACCTTTCACATTTAGAAAGCTATGAAATCAGTTAAAAAAACATTTGACATTTCATCATATAAAAAATAACTGTTTTATATTATATTTCAGTGATGGTAAGTTCAATTTCAATTTTTAAACTCTAAATGAACAAATATAAAACTAGTTTTTATTACACCTTCAATACATCCTGCAGTATATGACAAAATATGTCCACAATAACTTTGACAATCTGATCATTCTGTTAAATTGACTCCGCTTTGAATCAGTTGAAAAATTGTGTTTTCATTAACTGAAAATTGGTGAGTTAAACCTTAACTTGAAACCTATTTCTATGAATAGGTTTATGGAATGTAACATTATCCAAAATCAGACCAATATCCGTCAAATTCATTTTTCTCAATATTGATATCAAAATCTTGGCATATTCCAGAAAGCTTTTTGAATTGAATGTATTTGGTTGTTTTATGAACTATATTATGCCATTCTTGCACGGCATACTGAAACATTTCTTGATCTAATTTTTTCTAACAACCAACTGAACAGGATAGCCTATTTGATACCTTCCATCACTATTTCTTATGCTAATACTGAACCCAACTTCGTTGATAAATATAAAACTTTCTTCTGTGAATGATAGAAGCTTGATGAAATTTGGAGCATATTATTTTCTGGTCATTTCTCTTTGGATAAGATTTATTCAGTGTATAGTGAGTATTACCTGTGTATTGTATAATTGTGACAGTTGTTTTTGATATATTGAAGATTGATAGAATTTGTCGGCATATTTTTATCGAGTAAAATACAACCCTCACCGAACCATACTTTTATAAAATTAACGTTGGTAACAATTTTGAGCTTACTGGTTTCCCAGTTAATTAAAATTTCCATATCATATTACTGTAAATAGTGGAAACTTTAAATTCATAATTTTGTAAAATTTTTTCGGTGCATTCCTCTATTCATACAAATTGCAGTTCCCGTTCCTGTGATGATCGTTTGCAGTACTCGTGTTTCTTATAGATTTAATTAAATAAAAATTAAAATAAATAACTTATCTGTTTTATATACTTGTTGTCATTATTGACATTAAATTTTTTATTAAAAAAAACAAAACTGAAACTGAAAATAACAAATTTGAAATTTATTGCAAAACCCTCTAAGATACATCTTGTAATTGAATTTATAATTTTGATTCTGGGATCTCATTCAACATAACTGTAACGTTTTGCTTTTGTTTTAAATGATTAATTTAATCTCAATATTAATTTTTGGCTTTACCTTTTTAACTATATAGTATGTTAATTAAATTTAACTAAAGTGGTCGCTATAAAGGTTGCTGGGCTCCCATAGAACCCTTTGATAATTAAAAATGTACTCTGTAAATCTGGATTCTAAAATAAATTGTATAATGTAAGAAATATTAAATTAACCTTGACAAAAGACCTGTAGTGATGTCGAAGTTCAACTGGACTCTGTTTTTCTTAAGCCCTTACTTACAGATGTCGTCTTTAATCTATATTTTGGTAGTTCTTTCTTCAGATATACTTTACTCAATGTAATAAAAATACATAGACATTAACACACCTCATAATATTTTCAAAAAATAAATAGTTCTCACATTTTTAAAATTATTACTATTTTTAAAATAATAATGGGTTGCCTAAAAGGGCATTATCCTGGATATATTTTTCAGAGATATTAATTAAACATAATTTTCACTTTAAAATTAATTAAGAAACATTAAAATAGAAAATATTTAATTCTGTTTACAAATTAAATCTAATACAAAAATTACTTTCTTTAATCATTCGGTTAAAAGATTTTTTTAAAATAATATTTTTTTTTAATTAAGATGTGACATTTATTCAAAACATCAAAGCCCAACATTTATCCGATTTAATTTTTCTCTATTTCCTCTATTTTCACAAACAATTTTGCAATTAAAAAATAAATCGAAAAAACTTATTTTAAATTAATAATCTCTTGAATTTATTGTAATTAATTTTTTATTTTTTCCGTAATATTGATTTTTGAGAAAATTATTTATTAAAACAAGAAATAATTCTTTCAAAATTTCGATATCTATTGATAAGCCATTTTTGCAAAAATCTTTTTCCATGATGAGTTTCGAAAATAATTGATTTCTACAAAAAATGATTATAAAGGCAGAGAGAGGAAATAATAAAATATTAAAAAATTCGATAAAGAAATGAGAGAAATAGTATTAAAAAAAATTAATCTCAGTTAATTTTCATCGAAAAAAAAACAATCCAATTTCAAAGAAAAAATTCAGAAATTGAGAAAATTGATATCTGAACATGATAATATTTATTATTGACTTTCATAAGAGGTCGAAAGATGGATAAAGAATAAATTCCAAAACGCATTTCTGAATAAATTAACTGATTGAGATTTTGACTTTTTAATATAAAAATTAGACGGAAAAATATAAATATAAATGGAAATAGAAATAAATAAATATTTTATTGTTAATGTATGAATACAACATAATATAAAAATATAAATTAAAAATAATATTTATAATACAATTTTCTTCATTTTTAAACTTTTAAATAAATTTTTTTAATAAAAAATTATTAATTTTTTTAAAAAAGTATTAAATAATTTTAAAAAAGTATTAAATAATTTTAAAAAAATATTAAATAATTTTTAAATAAATTACAAAATAATTTTAAAATGAAAATTAAATAATTTTTAATAAATTACCAAATAAATTTAAAATTAAAAATTGAATAATACTTAAATAAAAATTAAATAATTTTTAAAAATATTAAATAATTCTTAAATTAAACTTTATAAATTTTAAATAAGCAAAATATTCCTTTTGAGAGAGTTGTAAAAATTTTTAATCTAAAATTATACATAATAAATCATTTTTTCAATCTTGAGAACAATGGATTTTATTCAGTTAAATGTTTCGTGGAGATTTCTGTTATCTCGGTTTATATTTAGAGTTCATATTCAGTTTCTTCCTTAACTATTTTTAAATAAATGAAAAATATTGTTATTGTACTCAATGAAATTCTTCTATTTCTCTCTTTCATCTTTCTAGAAATGGATTCCGAGATAGTGTTTTAGGATGAAAATATATTGTCGTTACAACTTCATTATTAATCAATGGGGTTGTCACTATTTTGAAATGATCCTGTCTCATTATATGATCCCCTTATTCATCTTCATTCGTAAAACACCTCATTCCTTTTACAACAGAACTTTTTGATAATTTGGTATTTATTTACAGGAGCAAGAGCAAAATATTTCTTGATAAATTAATATGATATATAATATATAGAATATAATAATATAATAATATAATAATATAATAATATAATAATATAATAATATAATA
>JBBMKC010216248.1:0-12587 GCA_037834085.1 Bipalium vagum | reverse complement strand
ATAACCCCCATTTAGTAAAAATTTTTTGGTAAAAAAAAGTATAACCCGCGGGTTATACACGCGAAAATACGGTAATCGTTTACAAAGTCCGATGACTTTATGCGCACCCTGTAAATTTCACTATAATTGACAAAACATTTTGCCAACTGTAAGTACAAATTAGTACTTTAATTAAAAATATATATTTGTTGTTGTTATTATTTTTATCATTATTTTAGTACTTTCAAAATGTTTATAAAACCTAAATCGCTTGTAAAAGCAAATTGTAAAACAAATAAAATGATGTTAACTTAGCTAAAATCAGTAAAGAAAGTAAAATAACATTTCGTTTTCATGTGCTATTATATTAATATTTTTTTTTGATTTTTTATTCTTATAATAACAGCTAATTTAACTCAGCCCATTTGTTATAAAAATTCATCTTCATGAATACATTCTTTTCTTTATAGAGAATTTCGCACAACATTCAATCTTTTTATCTTTGATAAAGAAAGAAATTTTTGTAAGAAATTCTTTATAAAGTAAAGATTTATGAATTCATGAAGATAGATTTTTATAATACATCTTGATTCAAATGAAGATGTCCATAACATTATTTATTTATATATTATTTTAAAAATGGCTTAATGAAAAATTTTATATTTGTTAGTTATTATAACAATATCCTTTTAATAAGCTTTAAACTCTTTCATTATTTCGTTTTATGTATTTGTTTACGTTTATTTTTATACATAATGAACAAAATTAGCTTGTAATTAATTCTCTGGTTTGTTGTACGAAAGAAACACAATTTTTCATTTTTAATAATGATAATAGTATTGTTATTTTATCTAATTTATAAATAATTAATTAACTGTGGATCTAATTAATTTAATGTAATATAAAAATAGTTACTTCTTATTAAAATGGTAACGAAAAATTGTTTATTTATTTTATTCATCAAATCGGGTTATGGTTATGTAGAAAATGAAATAAAATCACAAATATCTCTTACAATTCCTAAAAGAAGGAAAATGAAATACTTAATTCAGAAAAATTATAATTTCAAATTTCAGGTTGACATGGAAGAAAACATTATTAATTTTATTATGAAACAAATATTCTATGATTAAATTTTTATTAAATTATGAATTCGGTAATATTTCAGCTTTTTTTTAATTCGTACCCATTTCTATTTAAAAAAATGGCACTGGAGAGAAACATTTAAAATTGTGAATATAATAAGATAAACGAGATTTGTTAGAAATTCATTATTCATAATTTTTTTTGAATTAAAAACCCTATAATATAGTAAGTTTTTAATTAGAAAATGTATTCCAATAAAATTTTATAATTATTTTAAATCTACCATTTTAAAAAATGAAATCTTTAAACAACACATTGACGTCTTGTTTCCTTCGCGATCACTGATATCAAAACGTTTATGAAAATCACTGGCCAATCTAGCAGAACAATCATGTATAATAATATATTCGTTACTCAGTGGCTAGCAAATTCTCCAAATCTAAACTAAATTGAAAACGTTTGGGAACTAATGAAAACAGAAGTAGAGCGATAAAATCCAAAAAAAATTTCATTATCTTAGAGTAATTTTTATTTCAGTGTCACTTTATTATAGAAACTGATACATTTTGAAATAAAACTTTGAACGCCACATGAAAATCAAGTAATTTTATATGGAATGACCTAAGAAAATAACAATCAATTATTATGTTTTCTTGAAGTAAAAATATTTAGATTAGGTTTCCATGGGTATATTTATTTCTATCTAATTTGTTTGAAATCATCTTTAATTTATAAAACATTAATAAATATAATAATAAATGTACCAATGTAAAAAATATCAGATCTGGTATTTATAGGAAAACTATTAAATTACAAAATTCCATAAACATCAGAATTATGATGATTAATGACAAAGCAGGTAACAGGTCAAAATTATTATTTTCATATTTTCAGATAATAAATATTGAAAATAAATAATTTAAATGATTTCAAAATGAAATTTTATGTCTGTAATTTTATAAAATATAACGAAAATGTAAATAAAAATGCTTTTAAATCCAAAATTATAATTTATCTTTCAATTATTGAAACAAAACTTTATTGTAATTTTTATACATTGTACATTTTGTTTAAATTATTAAAATATATTTTTCATGGAATGAATAAGACTTTTTGATTAATTTTTATTTATAGAAAATTGTGGAAAGCACTTTGCCAATATTGACTCAGACAATGTCAGCTTCTTTAAATACAAATAATGTCACGTCTAAGGAGAAAAAACAAAGTTGGTTTCTAACATTAATTTTCAATTTCTTTTTTTTTAATGAGAACATTGCTTTTTAATATCATAAGATGTAAACTACTCGGAAAGTTGATATAGGCTGTTTATTATATGTTAGTTATCTTTACATTAATAATTGATAAATTTAGTTATTTACAATTTGCTTATATTGATTAAAAGTATAATTATTAAATGAGGTATTGTGTTGTTCGGGAAGAATTTTCATTTCATTTAATACCCTTTTAAGGTATTTCATGTGATTTAAATTTATAATTTCAAAATACATATAACAAAATGACCCAAGAGTCATTTTCCTATTTAACAATTGAGTATAATTTTTCTCTGGTAATAAACTACTTTATTATTTTTAATTAAATAGGTAAAAATGAAATCTTATTTTAACTATTTATGAAAATGATGTCACATAAATAACCCAATTATTTGGTTCGCCAATGGAGGCTCTTTAAAAATTTTTAATGATAGCTTTCTAAGCTCGAAAGTTCTTCTTGAATGTCGGTCTTAGACGGCCGGAAAATTCTGTGGTTTCAACAAACGTCGTTCCAAATCTGTAAGAGAACTCTATTATTAGAAACCCTTGGCCAGGTTAAGAATTGTTTTCTTGTTCGTCGTTTTCTGATTTTGAGACACTATATATTCTCTCTATATATAATCTCTAAAAAAAAGAATTCAATTTTAGATAAAGCCTAATTGATATGACTTATTTTCTATGACCAAATGAAATATTGAGATATTATTAAGTCCTTGGATCAATTATTTTTAAATAGACAGAACTGAAAGGTGAATTCCTTTTTCGATAAAAATCTCAAAAAATTGTATTTTATTGATGTGTACAATAATGACTTGTATTGTTATAGAATTAATTTCTCCAAATAATAAAATATTGTAATGTAACAAAAAAACACAACATTTCTTTCTTTTACTTATGTAACAACTTTATCTAATCTATTGTAACCTTTTCTGATATCCAAAAATCAATCGCTGTATTTTTCTGACAATTGTCGTTTTGTTCACTGTTTATTTATTTATTTTCTTTGGACTCCGTATCATATTAGACAGCTAATCACCAAGGGTTAGAATTAAAAGAATATCCTGGTTTGAAAGCAATTCAATTGAAAAATTGATTATTTTTCGGACAGTAAACCTAATAACAAGAATTCAACCAAAACAATTGGTGTCACCAAAGTATAATAAACTCAGACAGGAATGGTCTAAAATTTTAGTTTGGTTTGAATAAATTAAAAATCTCTGTAATCGAGCTGTTATTTTTGTACACCTTCACATTTTTGAATAGTTGATTTACACTTTTATGTTTAAGGACTTCTTCAGACTGAAAACAGAAAAAATTTTCTGTTGTTTATTTTTGTTTCAATACATGTATGCAACACTGAGATAATTTATAATTCGATTTTTGATATTAAATCTTCATATTATTATTATACAGATAACTTTTTATTATAATAATAATATTATTGTTGTTGCTATCTATTATTGTTATCATTATTTTAATTGTAAGCAAATTTAATGGAGATTATGTCGTATAAATCGTTCATCCAGATAAGTTATTGATCTTATCCCTAGAGGTTTATTTATATATATATTTAAAATCTATATATTCATTTTTAAAGGACATGAATTTTGGTTAGATTTGTCGACATCGCAATTAAAATCGTTGATATAAACATTGAATAAATTCATAATACAGAAAGGAATCCAAATATTCAGTTGAATTTTAACTTTTTCTTATTTTTACCAACCGTGTCGTTTTCAATTTCCGTTTTATTACAAAATTGATTAGTAAATTGATAGAATGATTGATTTACAAATCTTTTTGTTCTTAAAATTCTAAATTAAAATGACTTATTTTTCTCTATTTTATTTTCATTATTATTATATTATAATTATTATTACGTAGTAGTATATTTTATTTTTCTTACATGCATGTTGCTAAAAATTTTCATTTTCCAATAACATGAAATTTAAAGGAAATAACTAATTTGAAAGTCTGATAGACTTTTGCCCTGAATCAGATTAGAAATTGAAATTAGATTAAATATTGAAATTAAGAAAATCTTATAATTAATATTGATTTATTTAAAAAAAAATTAAAATTCCCTAGGATAAAATTAATTACAAAATATGTGAATAAATAATTCTAAATTGTTAACTCAAATAACAATTCCAACTTGGCTTGTTTACTCAATATTCACACAAAGGAAAATTATGAAATTAAAATAATCAATAAAGAAATTATAATCACTCTTTCAATGTGGGATAACAATTTTTTTCTAATGAATTGATTAAAAATATTTCTTTTGATATTCAGAAATCTAACGAATAATACAATTTCGTTTTAACGCACAGTGCGTGACAAGAATATTAATGATTTTTTATTTTTTCATAAAAATAAATTATTCATTTTCTGTATAAACATTCTTTATTCTTTTTTTAATTATTCTCAAGGTTTCTTCGACTGATTTCATGTTGACTATTACTTAAGGTTATCAGTTATATGTACAAAATTTTTCTTAATACTGATCTTTACATTTGTAAGTCGAAATAATCTATTTCCGAACAAAAACAACAAATGATCCACGTTTTTGAGCTGACTTCGAAATGGTCTCATGTTTTTTGTTTTATTTAACCTAAGATGAAAAAAACTTGATAAAAATGTTTTTTCTAAAGAAAATAGTGCTTTAATACTTTTTTCGAACGTTAATTTATTTTTCATGTTTACTGACAATACAATTATCAATTTCCATTATCATTTTTTCAACCAAATTTGTTTAATTATTATAAAAATAAATGTAATATATTTGTAATATTATTATAATTATTTATTAAAAGACTATATTAATTGATCGAAAATAAATTATTTTGGGATTAAAATATTTGTGAACTTTTTATAGAAAAATAAATTTCTAATTTTCATATGTTAACTCTTTTAGATTTAAATGATGAAATTGAAGAGAAAATTGTAAGCAAAGAAAAACGGATGGTTCAGGTTGATTTGTTTTTATAAAACTCACTACAATTGTTTAAAAAAGAAGATTTTATTTTGATAATTTCATTATTAAAATAGTTTTAATAAAATATAATAATATTATTTAATTATTTATTAAAATAATAATAAAAAATAATATAATTGTTAAATCATGTTTCGCCTAATGAAAATGTTGATTTGTCTCCAAAATAAAATAATTAAAATATTACTTAACGCTTTATCTTCCGATTTTTTTTATTTATTTACACTTCAATTAAATCGAATGTGTTTATTATTCTTAATCTTTTATATTCAATTTTTATAATTAATGATAAAATGTGAAATTTGATTTAAATAGTATAATTAAATTCAACTTTTCTAATTATTTTATAAAATTATCTTGAGAAAAATTATTTTACATATGTATTTGTTTTTTATATTTTATTTATATTCACATAAAATATTCAAAAACTAAATACCTAACAAATATATCGGTGGTAATCTAAAATATTCTATTTTAAAGGTTGTTTAAATGATCATTTTATTCGTAATTTAACTTAAATTATAATTTTTTTCTTTGAGATATGGTTAAAAAATCATATTATGTTCTCAAAAAAGTTTTTCAGACCGTTTTTTCGAAATATCCTATTACCCGATAAGTTTAACTTGTTTTATTTACGAAATTTAATCCCCAAGTCAGCTGTTTATATGGAAATTCTAACATAGTACTTAATCAAAAATTTGAGATTTTTGTTTTCATTCTTATATTTTATTTTTCTTTTCTTTTCATTTTTAGATCTCTACTTTGTTTATAAATAATTATGAATTTAATATTTTTTTTTAAAACATTTGGCACTACCATCTACACTGAAATATATTATTTTTTCCTTTATAGACTTCAACTTTTTATTATCAAAATAAGTTGAATTTTAAAATTTTTTTATAATACTCTTCCACTAAATTAATCTGAAATTTTCTTGAACACTAAAAATCTTTGTTTTTAGATAATTTTTTTCAGTCTAAATGAATTTAGGTTTATTTTTTATAATCTTTCTTATTTTATTTTTAAATTACTAAGTTGCCTTTACTTTGTTATAAACTTTTCTCATTTTAAGAGAAATAGAAGAAATCAGGTGGACGAAAAATTCCAAATACCAATTACATTAATGTTTGAGATAATTGTTTGGTTTTTAAATGTTATGTTGACAGTGTCACCCATATCAACTTCATTGACATCAACAAACTATTGTATTGAGGTATTTAAGAAAACAATGAAGTAAAATGCATTTCAAAAATAATAATAAACAAAGTTTTCGAAAGACTGCTTTAATTTGAATCGATATTATTTTAATAATTTTAATTTCAATTTTATTAACACTCAAAGATTCCTTGTGAAATTTATAATTTCTTAATAATCTGCTTTTTGTTGATCCTAAGTAATGTTTATTTCATTATATTTTAATATTTGAAATAATTTTCTTCATAACATTTATTTATTACGTTCTAAACCAGTTTGAAATTAAGATTTTATCTTCTCGTTGAATGTAATGTGATGAATTAATTTTAATGGAAAACTATTATTGTCTTTAAATGGAAGTTTTGCACCCATTTCTTTATTCAGTCCTGATAAATGATTTTTAGATAAAAATAAAAGGGGTCTTTAGTAAAAGTCATGTTATCGCTGTAGAAATTCATCAATGAGAATACTTTTGTTTTTATGCTAAATTTTCCACTTTCACCTAATTAATTTGATGAGATCAATTTTTCTAGTCCACCCCTAATGGCGTTTTAACAGATTCAAGTGAACCTCTGAATATGAAACCAGTAGGATTAATCATATTTAAAATATTTTTTCAAAATTTAATTTAATTCAGGAAAATGAAATTTTGAAGAGCTCTCAAAATATTTCAGACGAAAAACGAAAATCATCATTTAATGACAAAGTTGACAATGTATGTGTTTTTAATCATTCCCGACTACCCCATCTTTTTGATTTGAATCTCATATTGAAGTATTACTTTGCTGAAAGAAAAATGATTTTTTTCGAATATATTATCTTCGACCTTTTTAGAAAGCATAATAATTATACCTGTAATAATAATAATAATAATTAATTAAATCAAAAATAATAATTATAATAAAATAAGTATGATAATAATAATTAATGGTTTTTAGATCTGTGTTTAAGTCTTCAATTTAATTTTTATCTTTCTTTTTTATGAAATATTATCATTTTAGTACGAATAGTTTATTAGTTTATTAGAATGCGCTAGCACTGAAATCAAAATCTATGGAATAACTTTAACTTTAAATATAATTTAGTTTGTGAAACTGTTGGATGAAGCGTACTATAATAATCAAAAAAAAGCAGTAAGTGCTGTTTTCTTTTATCAAAAAATTTATCCGGATGTCAAATACTGTCGTGCTAATTAAAAAATTAACAATGTTATAACTTTTTATCTTATTTATTTTGATTATTCTTTCGAAAATGGAACTTTAATTTAGATTTAAATAAACTAATTAAAAAATTTAAGCAAAGTCAAATATGGCTAATTATATTTCAAACTCTAACTTAAGTCACGTAATCTCATTGTATAAGTATCTTTGTTATAATACTGATTGTCGCAAAAAAATCAATTCAGACTAAAACGTCAGTTAATGTCTTTTTGAGCTATTTTAACAATATCAGCTTTTCTATGTTAATGGCCCAATATAATTGGACTGCAAATCAGGTAATTAAGCTGCCGATTTTCATCCAATTCTTCATTCAAAATTCACATAAAAATGTTTTCTCTTACTGTCAGTTTTATTTGCCAAAAGAATTTTATCAATTTTTTTAATAATTGTAAGTACTTAATTTTAAAACCAAAATTCTTTGGGAATCGAATTAAAATCCAGTAGTAAAATTAAAACTCCGTTTTTATTATTTCCATATTTTTAGCGATCTAAAAATGTTAATCTGGGTATTCTAGAAAACCACGTGTGAAAGGTAAAATGATTTATTGATTCAGAGAAACGATACAAATAAACCTCGATACAGGCTAAATGTCCGTATAACAAAAGTAGGCAATATATCAAAAGAAAACTTTAAAAAAAGATTTTATAATCCCAATATTCAACTGCCTAATAAAAATTTACAAGTAACTAATATTAAAAATGATATTTAACAGACTGAGTGAATAAATTTTTATTTATTAAGTCTTATTGCGAATCGATTGTTTTGTTTAATGAACTTTGAATATTGCCTTTGAAAGATAGAGACAAGATACTTGATTCAGCTTTGGAGAAAACATTATCCGAAGAGTTTCCAATAGAATAGACCTGATTTGGTCTCGACAGCTTATCATTTCTGATCTCTCTGTAACAAGATATCAAGAATTTCCCCCTAAATTGGTGTTTCTAGGAAACAAGCCTTGAACAGTTCTTTTTGTCATAGTCAAAATGTTACCTAAGCGTTTTGCGGAAGTTATAATCGATGAAAGAGATTAGCCCATATTTTGTTTGATCTAATTCTAAATAGACGCAAAGTATTAAATTTCATGTATTCCATTATAAACGATTATGCACAATTACTATAAATTTTGATTATTTTTATTCTTGATTTTAAAACTAATAAAATTTCCAGAATACAAATCAAGAGAACAATGACAACAAAACCGAACCTGAAGTCGAAAAAATTATCCAAGATATACAACCTAATAAATCTGAAACAACGAATGTTGGGTGTATGGGAAAATGCAAACGAACTCAAATACATGCAAGTGTTCCATTTTTCCTTACATTTTCCTTTATGATTTTAAATAGTGATTTCCCAAAAATTTACTTGTATGTTTAAATATAAATACAAAGCACATAAGTAAAGATATTAATATTTACAAAACATATACAAATCTTTATATATAGGGTGTTTATTAGGTATGTTAACATACTTTCATTTTAAATATTTTAACAAACAATAAAGATATAAAGTAGGTAATACTTTTTTATTTGAATAACATTTATTTAAAAACAAATATAATTTGTAATTATAATAATGTGACTCCCCTTGATAGCTAGGCAATGGCTTTATCGAGACAGTACATTTAGACATGCTCGCTGGCACATTCCAGTATCTACTTCATTACAAACATGAGTGATTTTATCCTTGAGCTCAGCGATTGTATGAGGTCTGTCTCTGTACAAATTTTGTTTTAGATATCCCCACAAGAAGAAGTCTTATGGAGTTAGATCGGGCGAACGAGGAGGCCACTCAATTGGACCATCGGAAAGTATTTGTACACCCTTTAAGTATAACTTTGAACTGTAACAACTCTTACAAAAAGTAATAAAAGTTAAGATTTTTTCAACACATGTTTATTGATAATTACCAATCATTATTTTTATGATATTTTTCTTTTCCATCTTTTTCAAATAATCCTGACATAGTTTGGCTTTATGTTTGGGATCATTGTCCTGTTGAAAAGTAAAATTATTGCCGATAATTCTTAGTCCAGAAGAAATGGCGTTGCTTCGTAGTATATTTTTATAGCCTTCTTTGAATAGTTTTTCATCAATTTTAATTAGATCTTCTAATGATAGACCACTAACAAAACCCTAAATCATAACAGATTCTCCTCCGTGCTTCATAGTTTGGATTATGCATTGATCTGAGAACCTCTCACAAATAGACCTGTGAACAAATACACGCCTTCTTTATCCATAAACTTCAAACTTCCATTCATCCGACCAAAGTACCTGACACCAGTCTTCGGATGACCAGTTCTGGTGTTCCCTGGCCCATTCTAATCTTATCTTCTTATTTTTAGGCCACAGTAATGGTTTCATAGCGGCAATTCTTCCAAATAGACCGGCCTTATAAAGCCGGTCTTTTACCGTTGTTACGCTAATACCTCATTCTCGGGCATGGTTTAAGTGAGAGGCAATTTCTGGTGCCTTTAGACGTCTATTATAATTCTACGGTCTTCTGTATCAGCAGTTTTTCTTGGTCGTCCAGATCTTTCATTGTTTTTTATAATGCCGGTATCATTGTATTTCTTTATTATAGTGCTGACTGTGTGCATGCCATAATTTTAAATTTCTGCCAGTTTGACGAGCACTGATATTCATTTTATGTTGGAAAATAATAATTATACACCTTTTCTCCAGCGAAATCTCATGAGCTTTAACCATACCTTAAATTTTTTTATGTATTAAAATTATTTAACATTAAAATTATTTAAAAATCTTACTTATTTTAAAATTCCAACTTAGACAAAAAATAAAAATGAACTAATTAAAGAATTTTCTTTTCAACTAAGTTATATTAACAATAATTTTAAAATATTAATTTAACTTTAACTGCTTTAATTATATCCGAATGATTAAGTTTTTAGAAATATTTTTAGCTAAATTTTATAAAAATTAAAATGTAGAAATTCATATTGTAAAATTTATTTATTTTCTTTGTGTTCTACCGTTATCTTTATGTAAGGGTCTTAATAAATTTACAGTTACAATTGGTTTTTAAAATAAACATTAAACTGTTAGAAAAATTGATCATTTTGCATTTTAAGAAGGATATAAAAATACTTTCCGACGATAGTGCATATTATCAACTATTTGTCTTACGTTGATATTACATTGTAATATCTTGTAATTTCTGTTATGGTATTCATATTGAATCTATCTTTTTGCTTAAATTTTTAAAAATATGATTTAAGTTTTTATTTGATGTTAAATTGAATTCAAATTACGAGGCAGGTATCTTTTCAATAGGTACATATAAGTGAATATGTTGGTTACTTTTCTATCAAAAATTTAATCCGCGCTCTTCAAAGTTCTTCGTAACAATATATATTCATACTGTATTCCTTTGATATTAGTTTGACGTTTCCTCTTCAAAGTATGTATTTTTAGGTAATGATGAATTTCCGTTTGTGCAAAATCAGTTTTGTTAACAAACCAATAAAAAATTTTGTAATCTATGGTTGAGTACAATGTCATTAATCGATATATTAATACATCGATTATGATATAAAATAAATAATAAAATACATTTAAATGTTTAAATTGTTTTGTCAATTTTCTGTACACGTGAATTCTTTTGTGAAACTATTTTTTTATTAATTGATAATATTATTAGTATTTCAACAACCAATATGTTTTAAATAATATTTTTTATAAAAATATCTAAATTAACCTCATCGAATAATATTTCACAAATATTACACATTCACATTTTTAAATTGCGTTTCTAAATTTTGAAACATCAAAATGGAGGAATAATTGTTATTATTATTAATTTAATGACAATAGTTATTGGTACCAGGAAACTCCAGATTTATTGTTTGGAGAAAAGTAGTCATTGGTTACCATTTGTCTTTTAATTACAGAATAAAATTTTTCTTCTAATTATGACAGTGTTTATATTTAGCGTTAACTCAGGTTTTGATTCGGACAAATAGACAAACTAAAATTTGATCAAAATCGGGTATAAAACGTTTAAAATATGTTTCATGCTTAAAAGATTTTATAAAACTTCAAAGTTTTGGTGTTGATGTTGGTCATAATTTGGTCGTTTTTCGTGAACCTTTGCACCAGCTTATTTTTTTTTATGCTCTCACTGGTGATAAATGAATGTTGATTAATGGTTTTAGAGCTCCGAAACAGAAAAGTCTGAAACATTGAGCACCAAAAACGGTCAAGATATTGAAAAGGAGTCGCCTTCAGGAGACCCGAAATCAAATCAGGTTGCCTACATTTTATTCGATTTCATTGATTTTAATATGAAAATGAAGGAAATTGTCACCTCAGGCTTAATAAATCTTTTAATAGGTAAAATAAAAATCTAAGATATTTTGATTTTTCTTATTTTCAATGAGTTTGAAACATTCTGCTTAAATGGAGAACAAATATTCTCGATTTAAATTTACGAATTAATTTTCTTTGATTATTTATACTTTCTATCAGTTATTTTCTCATGGGTTTTGTGAAAAAATTTTTTCATTATAAATTTTTTTCCAAAGAGAAGGGAGGCAATCGTTTGGAAAATTAAATTGTCCTTACTTTTCGAAATTGATTATGATTTTTGGACTTGTGAGATAATGAAATTATTTATTTTCGTTAAAACCTGTTCTTTTCTAACAATCATTTTATTTTATTTGCAATTTATGTCTCATTTTGAGAAAATATTGAGTGAGGAAATATACAATGAAAAATATACTAAAAGGTTTCTAACGAAATCAAAAATAGTGTGTGGAATAATAATAATAATAATAATAATAATAATAATAATAATAATAATAATAATAATAATAATAA
>JBBMKC010216247.1:0-22815 GCA_037834085.1 Bipalium vagum | reverse complement strand
AATAATAATAATAATAATAATAATAATAATAATAATAATAATAATAATAATAATAATAATAATAATAATTTGAAAGAAAGGTTTTGGTAAATTACTAGCTTGTTTAATAGTTATAATTTGTAACATATCATTAGCACAAAATTTAAATAAGATTTGTTTTATAAATAAAGAGAAAATAAAATTAAATGTCGGGAATGCTGTTTTTTATCGACTTGCAATTTTCGTTTTTAAAGTTTTAAAAATTAACGGACAGAATATAATTGCTATAGTTTTGTTGAGCAGAAAGGAAATTCAAAAAATATACAAATAGCGATAAATAAAAATAGCCCCGTTAAACAAAGTAGAAATGAATAAAATCACGGGAAATTATGTTACAATCAAATACCTTAAAGATGAGTTTGATGCATTTTCTTTTAAAGGATATTAATAAAGAAAAGCAGTTCCCTGTAAAATAGCACTTTGACAGGTACATTCACTAAATCTTCACTAAATCCTCAAACAAAAATGATTCGCATTCAAATAATGTCAATCTTAGTTGAAAGCATAAGAAATAAGGATAAGTTAAATCTGATGAGAAAACCAGTTTATCTAATCTAGGTTCAAAAAGGTTCAGGACATATAAATTATATGACCTCTTACCCCATATCAATCCACTGTATTGATCTCCATCTATGGATATTATCAAAAGTTATAACAAGAATTTCATTAAGAAAGATGGCAAAGGATTTTTAGAGATGAAAGTAAATAATATTTTATTTTCCTCAAAATAGTTCAGTGTGTTTTATATTTTTGTCCCTTGTCTTCTCAGCTCAGCTCTGCCTCGATTTCTGTACAGTGAAAACAGTCTCATACGTTGAAATGATTCGCCGAGGGAATTTTTCTTTTTTATCATCCACAATCTTTTTACGAAACATTAAATAACCTATTATCCGTAGTATTAATTAAAAAAAATAAAAGAAACGGCTTTTCAAACAGCCGATTACTGTAAAAGAAAATATTGTGGAAAGTTTTTTTAATGAAAATGTAAAAGTATGGGGAAAAAACGAAACATTTCACTCAATTCTGGAGATGGGATTTTAATATTACTAACAAATAGAATTATTAATCGTCTCTTAGGTCTTTGGTAACGGGGGTTTTTGTAAAAACGAGAACTGTAAAATCGTTTTCCAGCACTTAACTTTTGTGAAGATGGAAGTGTAAGAGTTCTAAGTTAAAATCTGCGATTATAACGATTATTTTTGTGTTTAATAATTTTTATGCAGGGTGTTCCAAAATCAAGGAAAATATTGTTTTGCCGTCCTATTTTTAGCAAACCATATTTTATGTACATTTAAAAATTGATATTAAATTGATTAAAGTAGATTTTGTTTAAATAATATATTTATTAAAGATATGATAGATATGAACATGACTCTCGATTTGAAAATTGACATCATTCGATGTTATTATGCAAATTCAAACTTTCCTTCAACTGCAATTAGGCAAATCAAGAGGGAAAGAAATTTTGGAAATTTGAGACAACTGACAATGTATTCAATGTAAAATAAATCAATCATAAAACGAGCCCTTCATTTACTAAATAGCTTGGAGAATAAAAAAGATCGTTTAAGCCAGAGATTCTATAAAACTGTGAAGATCAATACTGCCAAATTATTTTTTAATAACAGTAACATTTATCCTAAAAGGAATGAATACTTTGGTGGCATTGACATCGGAATAACGGTTATGGGAAGATTGACATTGAAATTGATGAAATTAAAAGGTTAACGAAGAATACTTCTCCTGATTGGAAAATTGAAAGATGATATAAGTTACACCGGATAAATTTATGAATAACCAAGAAATCCGTCTAAAGAAAAAAAAGGAAAACAGTAAATAATGAACGTTAAAAAATTCTTTTTCAGATGAATTCAAAAGTTTAAAAATAAGGCATTACAGACCATCGGCGAAGAAGGTTAAATGTAAACTTGGTAACTACAAAGAGGAAGAATTTTAATATCAAATCTGTGACTCAAAAACCAATGCAAGATAATATTATTTATAAATTTCTGTCATTGATAAACATCAATGTATTTGATTGGAAGAAATGAGAAAAAGTCTTGCAGAAAACCAGCCGAGATTGGTTAATAAAGATAGACCAACACTCCTTCATGAAAATGACCGGCCGCACGTTGCAAATCAGGCTCAATTAAAAATTTTAGAGATGGATTTGGAAGCCATTAATCATCCTTCTTACTCCCCAGACCTTTCTCATACCGAATAGCATTTTTCCAGAATTTTGAAAACTTCTTACAGGAAAAACATATTCCAATACAAAGACGCTGTCCATAGTGCCTTTATACAATTTATTAATTCTCTCAAACCTGAGTTTTTTGATAAAGACATCTCAAAACTTTCACGAGACGGCAAAGTGTATCCTTGCTAAAAAGAACTTTGATTTATTCCATTTTTACCTATTCAAGATTTCAACTAAAAAATTTTGGTAATAAATCTAATCATTTCATAAGTTGCGATGGATGAGCGAATTTTAAAACAGTATTAAATTATTGCATATCTCTCCTTACCAAAAAAAAACCTTTCATTTCTGTGGGACAACAGAATATAATTGATTCATTTTTATTTTACCTCATGTTATTTCTTCTTTCTACGTTATATTTTAAAAAGCCATGTTGAGAGTTTAATGAAAAAAAATTTTATTTGAAAATAAATTCATAACCATGTGGAGTATAAGCACTTTCGTTAGATTATTGTTTTCCTGTCCTGGATAACAGTCATAAATAATTAACACTGCTACTGTTAATAATATATAAAAAATAAGCTTTGTTGATAATTGTAAGGGAAGTATAAATAAATATTACTGATTTGACAGAATTCTAAGAAAGGGATTCATTAGGTCGCTGGACGGAGGCTCCAAACAGAAAAGATAACATTCTTGTTACAAAAGAGATCAGAATCGAATTAGATGACTATTGTCCCAATTCAGCGATGTTCTGAACCAGCAGAAGCAGTCAGTTTAACATATCGTTGCCTTGGAGATCGGGAAGTAGACAATGTATCGGCCGGGCTAGTCCAAAAATGACTAATGCTGCAGAAATAGACTTAGACTTGGTACTTTTAGCGGAGAGGATTTTCAGTTTTGTGGTTTAATTGAATTTTCTCAATGCGATAAATGACTGGTTAATTTTCCATTTTAATTAATTAAATTTCTCAATATTTTTCAATCCTTTTTCCTTTCCTTTTTCTTTATTGACTTATGATAATAAGTTGAGGAGAAAAACAACTGACAAAGGGTTTCTGTTCCAGTCCGATATTTGTAATCTAGAAGTCCTTCTATTGTTAAGTAGCAATAATATTTATCAAGGAAAATTTTATGATTTTTCAGTTTTCCTTTTTAAATGAAACTGCGAAAATCAAAAAATCAGAAAGAAAATTAATATTTATTTATCCAATTTTTTCTTTAAGATAATTCAAACAAAATACTCTCTATTTATTTAAACAAATTGTGTTTAATTTAAAATTTTCCTATCATAAAAAGTCGACATTAACTTTGAAACTGTCCTCATAGACTGAAAATGTTATGGGAAAACGTTAGGCTTTTGTACAGGGTGTTCCATTTTAATCCGAACTCCACAAAAACAATGTTTGTATTTAGCCAGCCCATTAATTATTGAATTTGTATTATAAATATGTAAGCTAAACAAATCTTTTCAATTGGTCATCATTACTTTGCAACACGTCTTAATATTAACAGAGAATATATCTGTTTGAATGTTATTTTCGCACGGAAAAATTTTATATTATTAATACCAATACAAACGGCATTTTGCACTGTAATACCCTAAGTTTGGCGAACCCTCAAAATCAACCATTGATTCAAAATTCAAACATTTCCATAAAACTGGGTCAGTGTCAGATACACTTCAGCAGATGCATCTCCTCACACATGTTTTGGGGGATATAGACAATCTTCATTACAATTAATGACTGTCATATTGTTCAATAAAAAACCAAATTTGACAGTAGTTTAAGATTTTGATTGAATAATGACAACATTTATCCATTTTATTAAATTGCTTTCTCAATTTAAATTTGGTAACAATTCCATACAATTGGTTGAAAATAAACTGAGAGCAAATATGAGGAATCTTATAATTTTTAGAGACTTTAAACAACAGTGTGAAATATTCGTATATACATACGAGGAAGTAATTTTGATCGAATATCAAAATTATGAATTAAAAAACAATAATATCTCTTCATGAGTAATTGTATTACTCTTATTGTACCTTATTCCCAGAAAAAATATTATAAATGTTGTTTAACAAGATATTGCAAAAAATCAAAAATATTTAAATTATGATGAGCCAATGAATATTCGTTTATACAAATAACGCAAAATTTGAATTTATATTCATTTTTTTTAATTCAGGTTTTCTATATTTACATAGGGTATTTTTATTTTAAAGGACAGTCGAACACGTTTAGCACGAAAACGGGTAACAAGAAATGAATTATAAGTCGAAATTATTTTCAAGGCCTATAGATATTGGCCTATAATCACTCTTTATATAATAACACAAATATTTTAATACAAAAATATGGTTAAGTTTAATAAAAATTGATGAACCAACAATATGTTTTACGAATTATCACATTTATTTATTTATCGTTCTAATCTTAAATTCTTTTAATATTATTCTTATTAAACAGTCATAAATTAATATTAATATTGTTTTAATATTAATTGACCACATTCCGAAATTTATTATTCGGATATTTAATTGCATATCATTTAATATTTAGTAATTAATTGAAAACTATTCAGTGACTCAAATTACAATGACGTAAATTTATCTAAAACAAAAAAACTATCGATACACCATAAACTTCAATTATTGATGGCATTGAATAAAGCAGACAAGAGGAAGTCTGCTATTTTCAAGGAGTATGGGATCCTGAATTCCATTCTTTTAACAATAATTCAAAAATAAAAACAGAACCATATGTTTCATGTTTTTATGAAACTGTCGAAACAGGATACATAATGTTAAAACTTTCATGGTAGAAAATGCCACACTTATCTGGTTTAAACAAATTCGAAGTATTAACCATCCTGTTTCAGGTCCTTTATTGGTGGAGAAGGCCTCAAAGATTGCTAAGGATTTGAATGTTGATTTTTCAAGCAAATACGGCATGGTTGAAACGTTTCAAAGTTTGACACGAAATATCATTTAAAACCGTTTATCGTGAACTTACTAATGTCAATAGAAATATTGTAAAATCTTGGTAAATAAAACTTAGAGCTTTTAAAGAATTATAAAGCTCGTGGTGTGTTCAACAATGACGAAACTGGGTTATTTTTTCACGTCTCCCAAAAAAACTATTCATGAGATGTGCAAAGAAAGAAAATTGTCCAAAGACCGCCATACCGTATTAGTGGTAGAAAACATGGATAGTAGAGAAAAACTGCCTCTTGGTAATTGGGAAGTAATAAAAAACCACACTGTAAAATCATTGTCTGTAAAATATACCACAAATAAGCGATCTTGGGTGATATCGAAAATATTTGAAAGGTATCTTAATAAAAAAAAAATTTCACTAAATTGTAATATAAAAAATTATAATAAGTAGTACGAATGTCAAAAGAAAAGCGACTTGCCCTGACGGAACGCGGATCATTATTCCAATTCTGATATTGCTCGTCAGTTAAAGCGTAGTGAAGGAGTTTCATAAAAAGGATATAAAATATGGAATTAAGAAAAAAATAGTAATACGAAACTTTCACTTCTGACAAAGGTCGTAATCGAGAAGAGGCCACCAAAAATCATTTGAATTCCAAACATTGTTGATAAATTGAAACTATCGATAACAAACAGCATATATTTAAGATTTTACGATCACACCAGCAGTGGCGGAAAATAGTTAGTAAGCTGCGCTTATCAGCGATGCATATTCATGGTTTCGCATAAGATCGATCAAAACAAGGGTCAATAATAATAATAATAATATAACTAATTAAGTTTTAATTAAGAAACGTAGTTTTATGGGAAAAATTAGTGGTACATTATTATAATATTATCTCATCGTCGAGATAATGATAAAGATTTAGTAATAATAACAAAAATAACTATATCCCGCCGTCGGGGTAATTTCTAATTGTAAAGATGGCGGTCGCCATTACAGTATACAAGCTCAAGAATTTTACAACAAGAACAACATCAATGTAATTCCAAAAGAAGACAATCCACCAAATTGTCCGGAATTACGTTCGATCGAGTGCTATTGGGCTAATATAAAATCTAAGATCAAAGGAACAAATTTTAAAGAAACCAATCTTAAAGAGTTCAAGCATAAATGGCGTTATCAAACAAATGACATCGGCCAGCTTAACGTTCGATTATTTTGGTGTGGAAATTGATTTCAGCCTGTATCTTTCGCATTTGTATTGTTAAATACTGTCGCACTGTAATAAATGTAAGTTTAAAATATTCCAATTTAGTTTCTATATATTTTTCTATATTCAAGCCTGTCAGATTTTTTCTGAAGCACCCTATAAATCCTTATCTAAGCCTTTTAACAATCAACCAAGTAAATTTTTAATTAATTAGGCGAAAAAGATGTTCTACTGTAGCATTTATTAATTATAACTTTATATTCAAGGTCTTTAATGCTCGATCTTTACAAATAAAATTTTTTGAATAATAAATTTCTTTTGGTTCATGGCCAAATATTTTTAAAAAATTTTCTTTCCTCAACTGCAAAGCTCACATTCTCTTGAATATAGAATTACAAAACTGAAAAATATAATTTTTTATATTTTATATATTCGATATTATTTAATCAGCAAGTGACAAATTTGTCGGGCAAAATATAAAAGCAGAATTTCTTCGTTATGTTTATTTTCCGATCTTTTCTAAGACAATTTCTTAATTAGAAAAAATCGCTTTTAATACACCACAAAGTACTTTTACAGTTCAAAAATAGAAAAAAGAAAGAAAAATGAAATTATTATTAACCAGTAATAGAAATATAAAATTTCATTTGACTTAACAATAACCAAAGGACTTATGTATCTTGAGTCATGGTCTGGGAGCTGATAACTTTTAATACTATGAAGCAAAAATAGCATAAATCTATGTTCATGGTTAAGAATCAATACCCCTCTTTTGAACTTCAATTCACCGAATTCTAACTTTGAAAAGAAAATACCTAAAGCCGCTCGTTTTGAGCATCGAATAAAAGGAAAATGACAAAATTCATTGATGCGTATCAATTTAGTTGAAAGAAAAATAATTCACAAGTTGGTGCTAGAGAAATATTATTTTTTTCAATTATTGATTTCCATTTAAATTTTGAATGACATTTTTATACGTTTTTTTAAAAAAATTCTTCCAATTATGATACTAATGTAAATATCATTTTAAAAAACGAAATAACAAATTAAAATAATTACTAATACTACAAGAGTGATTCATGTGTGACTAGTTCTGAAAAACCAATTCTACAATTCCATTATTAAAAATCAATTTTAAAAAAATCAATGAATAAGTAACTAATTAATTATAATCTTTACATTAATAAGGGCATTAATAAATTTATTTGTTGACATTTTTTATCTGTTATGGACCGCCCAAACACACAAGCAAGTCTAAACCAACACGCCCAATGTTAAGTTTTTTATTAGCCAATTATATACACACAGTGTTGAAAACATGATCCAATTTGTGTGTGCTTGTGCATTTGTTGTCGCTGCTTATGTTCAACATTGCATGAGTAAGCGTATCGGCATGGTAGAATTTAGCGTTTTGGCACCAGCTGATACTGCCACTGCTTCAGCTGCATATTCAATAAATATTCAATATTATTTTATGTATTAAGAATCTGTGGATACGAACTCGTTTTATATATCACATTTCCTTGTCAATTAACATTTTCTTCTATTTGACCTGATTACATTTCTTGAAATTCTGTATGAAATTTGTGCAATTTATTTAATTTTCAGCGTACTGTTAATTATTATCTTATAATTATTGTTTAAATCTAAATGAAATCATTTTTTATAACAGTAGAAAATTAGACTGTTTATGGTCTGAAAATATTTGTCGTGGAAATAAATAACTGTTTCTACATTTCTCTGCCTCAGATTTTAAAATTTTCTGTTAGTCTTGTTTTTCATTTTGAATCCTTCGAGACACGTGTTGTACATTTTATCGAAAATTACCCTCGATTTTTTTCTCCTCTATCATTATGGTGGTAAGCAAACCTATAATTAAAGATTAAAAAATAAAATGATAACGGAATTATCCTTTTACAGTTTAGGAAATGGAAAAATATATGTCCTTTATTTGCAAAGATAATTTGTTTTTATAATTAATAAATAAATTTCCACACATGATAATAATTAAAATATTTTAATGAAAGAAAAAAAATTATAATATATAATTATAAAATATTATTATTATTTTGAGGGTTAACCCTTGTTTTATCAACTTTCTTTATATAGAGTTGCTTTTCAATTAAGAAAAGAATAATTTTATATACCAGATATTTATTTAAGAGTAGAGACTAATATAATATAATAATTATTATTTATATTTTAATTCTAAATTGATTAGAAATTTTTTTAAAAATTTGTAGGACAACTACCCTAAAGTTCCGTGTATAACGCGCACCCATCTATAACGAGAGGCATGTTTTTATGTAGCATTAAAAAAATTGCATTAAATGTAATTATATGAAATTAAGAAGAAGAATATCCAAATTTATAAATAATGTTCATTGGAAAATTAAAAATTAGATTTCTTTTAATATTCAACTTTTCGAATTTTTCTGTTTGAATTTTATTTGAAGTAAGGATTAGCTTCATTTTACTGTATGTTAATTATCTTTAAGATTTAGCTATCATGGAAGAAAAACAATGTAGAAAATCATATTGTGCAACTATGAAATTGAAAGTAATTGAATGCGCAGAAATCAATGGCAACAGAGCAGCTGCAAGACAGTTCAACGTTGGAGAATCAAGTGTTCGAGAAAGGAGGAAAACATAAGAATTGCTTAAATTAACAAAAGCAACCAAAAGAGCAAGAAAAGGAAGAGAAGCATTTTGGTCACAGATAGAAGAAGCTCTTAAAAAGTGGATATTAGAACATAGAAAAGATGGTAGACAAGTCTCTACAGCATCTATTAAATTAATATGAAATATCGAATTTTAAAGGAAGTAACCGATGGTGTAACAGATTTATGCATAGAAATCAGTTTTCTGTCAGATCAGTCACCTCGGTTGAACAAACTATGCCTACAGATTGGAAAAAGAAGTCCGAATTATTCTATTTATATTTAAAAGATAAAAAGCAAGGCGTTAATGAACAACAAATAGGAAATATGGGCGAAGTTCCTATGTTTTCCGATATGCCAGGAAACTGCACAATTGAGCAGGAAGGTATAGAAAATGTCAAAATAAACACCACGGGTTCTGAGAAATGTAGCTTTACTGTTGTGCTAACTGTCACTGCTGATGCTCGGAAACTACCTCCCATGGTAATATTTAAAGGAAAATCTATACAGAAAGAGAAATTTCCAAAGGGTATCATTGTTCAAGCAAATGAAAAAGGTTGGATGGATATTCAAATGTTTAAAGTATGGTTAGAAGAGGTTTGGCGAAAGAGACCTGGATCATTCTTCGAACTCAAATCTATTCTAATTTTTAATTCTGCTCCTTCGCATTTAACCGAAATCTCAAAAAATAGACGCTAAGAGATATTCAACAATTGCTGTAATTCCTGCTGAATTAACAAAAATATTGCAGCCATTGAATATCTCAGTCAATAAAAGTTTTAAATCAAAAGTTTGAAATAAATGGGAACGTTGGATGATTAGTGGATTCCATACATTCACAAAAGGTGGTAAAATGCGCAGAGCATCATATTCTACTGTTTGTGAATGGATAAACAAGGCATGGGAATCAATTACTCCCTGCTGCATTGTTAACGGATTTAAAAAGCCAATATTGTGGAGCGTATTGATAAATTGAATGACTTCTCTGATTCAGAGCCTGATGAGTTAGCAGATGAAGAAGAGGAAGATTTACCCAAATTACCAAAGAATTTATTTACCGCACGAGTTATACTCGGAACTTTAGGGTACTTATTATTAATAATCAATAGATTGATCCTATAAATTTTCTGATATTAACAATTTAGTTTTAAAATAAAAAATTTTGAAATTAGTGATCGTCCGTCAATCTCTACATCTGTAAAAGGCAGAATTTCTTTTCAATGAGTGCCTGACAAAACAGGTAAACGTCAGATTTTTTGAACACCATCATCAATTTATTTCTTTTGTTTTTTTAACTCTATTCAATTTAGCCAGATTGTACTAGCAGTACTAATTTTTACTTTAGTATCTGTTGTGAAAGATTTAAGAAATTGAATTATCGCAATTGATGTTATAACCTAAATTTCTAAAAGGTTTCATCAAATTTAGTATATCTGTTGCTGTTCTCTCTACATCTTTGCCTAAGTATGAAAATTCATTATATAACTATTCATGACATAACCCTCGTGAAAAAGACTGTTATACCAGTGAGTCAAGAATAAGAGCTATCAGACAATGATATAATTATGAGAGAAATAGAGGAACAGAATATAGAAAAAATAATGGATTTCAGAGAAATGTGAACGAGATATCAGAAGAAACGGTGGAGGCGTTTTCAATATTAGAAGACAGAGAAAGACTATGGAAATGGAGAAAGACAAGCAGACTCGTACTACGAACCCCCCAAAACGGAGGGCTCCATCCGAAGTCTAGTAGACGTAGGAAAACGGTTTCGCAATGAGAAAAATGTAATAAAGAATGTGAAAGGTGGTAGTGAAAATGAAAGTGTCAGGGCAAAAGAGAGAATTGGAAAAGTTGAATAGAATTTTAAAGAAGAATTTTGAGAATGGAGATGAAAAGAAGATAGTAACGCTGAATAGTTTTAAAGAACAGAGTATTACATATAATGTGATGAAAGGAAGACCAAGTATAACTGTTAATATACACAGCTACGAAATGGAATTCTTACTGGATAGTGGAGCTAGCATAAATGTAATGAGTCGGAATAAATTTCTAGAACTGGGCAATGTAGAAATACATAGATGCATGGAGATCATAAAGACTGCGAATAATAGTGCAATGAATGTGGTAGGAAAGATAACAGTTGATATTTATATTGGATATAGAGCTGAGTCAATGTCATTCACAATTGTAGAGCAGGTTTCACCAGAGCTGATTGGAGGAGCAGAATTTTTGACAAAGTTCTGATTTAAATTAATGAAGATTTCGATGGAAAGAGAGGTCTCACAGGTATGCAACATTGAGACCAAGTTATGTAGAGTTGTTAAAGATGAAGAGCCCTGTGGAGAGCAAAGAAGATGTTAGTCACCATCGAAGATAAGAAGCTCTTGGAAGTGATAGAAAAAAATGAAGAAGCATTCATGGCAGATCCGTGGGATATTGGATGTACAAAAATGATGAAGCATGAGATCAAAACTACTGGTTAATTAATTAATTAACCAATTAACACGAAACCATGGAGACAGCCAATGCATCTGGAAGAGAAAATCGATGAACCAATAAAGAATTTATTTGAGAACGGAATAATAAGTAGGTGCAACTCGCCATGGAACACGCCACTGATTTGCGTATGGAAAAAAGAAAGAAAAGATGTCAGGTTATGTTTAGATTTTAGAAACCTGAACCACGTAACTAAACGACAGGCTTTTCCGATGCCAAACATAGAGGATCTACTGGATAGATTAGAAAGAGTGAAATATTTTAGCACGATTGACTTGGGTAATGCATATTACTAGTTTGAATTGACGACGGATTCACGGGAAAAAACAGTTTTTCAACAAAAGAAGAATAATTTTGCTTCACAAGAATGCCTTTTTGTATAGCCTCTACTTCGGGAACTTTTCAAGAGTTAATGACGAAGGTTTTAGGAAATTTGAAAAATACGATGGTTTATTTAGATGATATTATGATTCACACAAAGGATAAAGAACATCATTACGCCATATTAAATAAAGTCCTAAAGAGGATAAAAGAAACAGTGAATCCAGAGAAATGCCATCTACTAAGAACAGGAGTCAAATTTCTAGGACATATATTTGACAAACAAGAAATCAAGACCGACCCAACAAAAATTGAGACAATTAGAACCTTCGAGAAGCTAAAATGCGTAAAAGATTTAAGAAGCTTTCTGGGCACTTGTAATTATTATCGGAAATTTATTAATGGATATGCAAAAAATCAAAAGTGTTAGAATAATTGTGTGGGAAGAACAATAAAAAAAATATGGACCAAAGCATACAATGTCGCCTTCCAAGAATTGAAAGAGTCACTAATAAAAACGCCAGTGCTAGGTTTTCCAGACATTAAAAGAACGTTTATATTAGATGCTGACGCCAGTTTTGAAGCGATTGGAGCAGTGTTTTCAAAGCCAGACGATAATGGAAAAGAGAGAGTGATCGCGTACGTATCACATGTAATGAATATTTATGAAAAAGGATACTGCATCACAAGAAAGGAATTATTAGCAATCTATTACTTCTGTAACCACTTTAAGCATTACTCGTATGGAAAAAACTTTCTAGTGAGAACAGACCACTAAGCAATAGAATTTATGTTCAAGACAAAAAGCCAATAACACCACAATTTCAGACGTGAATGAACAATCTTAGACACCTAGATATAGAACTTCAATACAGAAAAGGAATTGAGCACATGAATGTCGATATGTTATCCAGAAACCTTGTGGTACATGCTCTCAGTGTATGATGATTCATGAAGAGCCAAAGACAGAAAAAAGAAGAGCAGAGCAATAAATACAGTAAATGAAGAGGCAGTATATAAATGGCAGAATAATGAAAATGAAATCAATCAGATTAAAGAAGATATTAAAAAGAGAATTACATCTTATTTCCGCTTGGAAGATGGTCTGGTCAAAACGTTCGAAGGAAAGACATGTATTCCAAAACCTAAGAGCCGAATGTTAGTGTGAAGAGATTCACATATCTCTAACACATGCTGGGACCGAAAAAGTTATTAGGTGTTCAGCTGATTTTTTGCGATATGAAAAACATGAGAGAGACGACAGCCGAGATTTTAAAACAATGCGAAAGCTGTCAGAAGCATAAAGTATTGACAACAAAAACGAAAGAAAATACGATAAAATTATCAGCAGATGAGCCATTTGAAAAGATATATATAGACATTTGCGGTCCGTTAAAAGAAACTTTTCGAAGGAAACAATACATATTAGCTATTAGAGATCATTATAGCAGGTAGATTTCATTAACGCTGATAATGAAACAGGATGAGGAAACAATAAGGAAAGTAATAATGGAAATATGGATCTATAAATATGGTGCACGAAAGGAAATCCATGTAGACTGTGGAAAGGTCTTTGAATCTAGAGTAACGAGAAACTCTGTTTTTTTAGTCAGTTTCATCATAACACCAACGGCATAATAGAACGGTAATTCCGAACAATACGTGATTATATGAATACTACTATGGCTCAGAGAAGAAACAATGATTGGGAAATTTTGTTACCAAATATTGAGTTTGCCTTAAACGCAACATTTTAGAAAACTTTAAGATGCAGTCCAGCTGAACTCATATTTAGAAGAAAAATTTACAGAGAGGTTTGGGTTATTTAAAAATTTATCAGAAAAATTGGAAAGAAACGTTCAAGGCAGACCAAGAGAAGCAACTACAAGATGAAAATTCGACCTGGGGCAACAAGTACTTGTGAAGGCCGAAGGCGGAACTAAAGATGAACAGAAAAATTCATGACCGGATATATACATTGGAAGATAGAGAAGGAAAAACAATTGAAAGGAATGTAGAAAAAATTAAAAAATTCATGAGAATGAGGGATGTGAGTATTTAAACTGATTTCTAATTTTTAAATTTTTATATTGTGCCTAATTTAAATTTTTATTTTTTTTATATTTATTAAATTTTTATTTTTAATGGCACAATATATTAATTTATTAAGAATGGATAACTTGTTTAAGTATTATTGTTTTAAAAACATTCAAAAATATATTGTTCAAACTATGACTGATTTTGTTGATATCGCAGCTAAAAGGCGGCATTTATTATGCCTACAAATCTATCACGTTTCATAGTTTTACTAAATAGTAAACAATCACAAAATTTATCCCACATACTAGAATTTGTCAAAATTCTTCATCCAATAACTCCTCTTGCAATTAGAAGAAAGATAAATTTTTCTAATTCACCCAAAGTTATTGACCATTGACCATTTTGATGAACTCTTTGATCGAACATTTCATAATATTTATCAACATTGTTTCATTAAAAAATAACCGAAATGCTAAAAGATAAATTCCTACATTGATTCTTATAGTGGATTATAAAGTTAAGCCTGACTTGAAGCACATAAAATTATGAAATTGTCTTCTTCCGGTTGTTAGCACATTTGTATTCACGAAATTCCATGTGATATCATTCAGGGTTCTTGAACCTTTTACTTCACTTTTCTAAAAGCTAGAATCACTTGAGATATATGGGTGTTCATTGTCAACCATTTGAAATCCATTATCACTT
This sequence comes from Bipalium vagum, assembly GCA_037834085.1. Classification (NCBI taxonomy): domain Eukaryota; kingdom Metazoa; phylum Platyhelminthes; order Tricladida; family Geoplanidae; genus Bipalium; species Bipalium vagum. The sequence continues at coordinate 8,196 of JBBMKC010216247.1, read as the reverse complement.
TCATATTCAGAATGATCACATGATATATCTGTGTTATTATCACTTATAAATACAGTTCTAATTCAAATTTTAAACAAATTAAACAGTGATCCCAAATAATTGATTAATATCGCGACCTCATTTTTGAACCAAAAAATGTTGGCGACCCCACTATATATAAAATACAATAACAATTAATTCTACTAATAATTTATTATTAATAACAAAACATTTATTCAATCACCAAATCCTAATGAGACTGTTGATATTGTAACTCATTGACTATCTTAAAAATACGTGGTTGCGTTTGTGTTAATGCCAACATAATTTCGGCATTAACATTAAGTCAGTTTCTTGCTTTGCTTTTCAAATGTATGAGTGTTGAAAATCCATTCTCACATAGATATGTTGAAACAAAGGGAAGTAAAATTCTAAACGCAATCATTGTGACTTTTTGATATGATTGATACATAGCACACCAGAACTGAGTTGGCAGATTTTTGTCATATAAGTGGCGAGCCGCAGAATCGTTCCGTAAGTCCAAGAATTCATTTTGCACATCATCAGGAATACTGGATATATCAATGGAATCAGAAAATGGATATCTTACTAGTAAAGCTTCTTCCTTAGTCAACTCAGGGAGATAATACACAAACTCATTTTCAAGAGATTGAAGGAGTTTTGTGATCTCTATTTTTAAATGGACATTGGTTTCGCATTTAAATTCTTCTATTATACTGGATAGTTTTTCAAACATTACCATGTTTCCTTTATCCATTTTACTTCGCCAGTTTGGCTATGAATGCTTTAAGATTGTCTGGAAATTCAAAAATAGTTAAATCTCTTCCTTGTAATCTAAGATTCAGGATATTTTGTTGTTCTAATGTCTGATAGATAAGCGATTCTACACAACCAAGACTGATCATCGAAATATGCTTCAAATTCATATTTTCCTTGTACTTCCATGAATAATTTAATATTTTCTTTCAACTCTAAAAACGACCGACCATATTTCCTTTTGATAACTATCGCACTTCAGTAAAATAAAAAAGAACCTCGTGATCAGAGTTCATGTCTTTGCATAATTGCCTAAAAAGACTACTGTTTAGAGATCCAGATTTTATTTAATTTACCATTCTGATCAAAGAATTAAGTGCCTCTTTCATTGGAGTTGGCAGAGTTTTACAAGCTAGAGCATATCGGTGAATCATGTAGTGTAAACCTTTAGCCTCAGTAGCATAATCTCTTGCTCTCTTTTGAAAACCAGAATTGGATCCTAGCATAGCTGGAGCACCATCCGTACAAATTCCACAAACTTTTTTCCCAATCTAATCCATTCATTAAAAAGAAATTATTAATCTTATTCATAATATCTTCTCCTTGAGCAGTAGATTCTAGTTGGCTACAAAATAGCAACTCTTCTTTCATTTCTTTTAAATGAATATACCTTACGAAGACAAGCAATTGAGCACATTAAGTTATATCCGTTGATTCGTCTACCTGCAATGCAAATAAAGGTGAATTTTTAATTTCCACCAAAAATTTGCTCTTTAACATCTTTAGACATATCGGCTATACGCCTTTAAATAGTATTATTGGATAAAGATATTCTTTGTATCTTTCTTCTATAAAATCACCTAGAATCAACTTTACCATCTTTAACATGCAGGATTTTATCAGAGTTTCTCCAATCGTATGAGGTTTTTTATGCTTGGCAATACTCAATGCGACTTCATATGATGTCTGCAGTATTGATGATTGTTCTTGATTAAATGTTCCTGTTTGGTCTATTCTTTCTTGTTTACAATAATTCTCATATCTGCGGAAAAAATCGACATCCTTTTATGAGTGCTCCAGATGTTTCGCTTGTAAATGTCTGAAAAGTTGTGATGGCTTCATAGATTCTGAACTTAGAACCACTTTACATAGAACACACTGAGGTTTTATTATTCCACTATTAGTTATGGCAGTAAATCCATATTTGATATAATCTGGATCATATACACGTTTTCTGATCATAGTTTGTGTTTTCTAAATAAATATGTGATTTTTTTATAAAATTTTAAATTACTAGATATACTTTCATGATAATAAGTTTCAAAAATCCTAAAATATTTGAAATATTGTCTTTACAAAATGAATAATAAAACACAAACATGCAATTTTAAATAGTTTAAAGTTTTTTTATTTTCAAAATAATTTTCAGCCACCCCCAAAAAATGCTTTCCCAAATCCACAGGTTGGGAAATCCTGGTTTAATGCTAAAGAATGCAAATTATAAATGCAATTTTGTTCAAATTATATGTATCAAAAAGTGAAATTTTAAATAATGTATATAATAATTATTGATTTATTAATAATAATTTATTATTAATAAATTTAATAATATTTTTTGACATATAAATAAAATTTTGAAAATTAAATACAATTACGATCAAAAGTATTTAGTCACATGAGTGAATTTTACCTTAGCAAATGATGGTACAGTTGAAAAAAATTTGTAATCCCTGTCTATGTTTAAATAAAATATTTTCTGAATAATTTGCATTATTCTTAAGAAATTTTGCATTTTTTTGGTTGCTTTTCTGATCACTAATAAAAAAATAACCCATGAAATTTGGCTAATTTTTTAAATGCCGCTTTAAGTTATTCCCATTTAATTTTTAAAATTTATCAATTGAATTAATCCGCACTTCTAATGTTAAGGTACACTAATTTAAAGGATATATTTCTGAAGTCTTGAGATCGAAAGGTTCAAAGTTTTGTGTTTAAGATTTAATTGTGTGAATATTTTTTTTATATTTTCATATCTGGTATTTGCTCCAATTATTTTGTTCTGATCCCGATCCTGCTTAATTTCTAATGTGTGATAAAGGAAATCATGTCGAATACAAGCGGAACATGACCTAAAGACAAGAAAAGAGTATTACTGTTTAAGATAATCATATTGAATAATTTTTTTTCTCAATTACTTACTCATATTTTTCATTGATAGCTTCGAATTATGGGGATCATTTGATAAAGTATCGTCTGAATTAATTATTGATATTGTATTTTTTATACAATTGAAAAACTTATTTTTCCCTTTACTGTTAAAAATAAAAACCGTAAAATGAAAAATCTAAGAAAAATATTATTTATTGCTAACTTACTAACGCTAGCAAAGGTTTTATTGCTTAAAGTTAGGATGTGGTTTCTAAAAATGATTTTCATATTTACTGAATTTTAAATTAAATTATCATTTGATTGTCAGATGTTTATAAAAGCTGTTTACTTTAACTGATATCATAGCCACTTCCAAAATAATTTCAAACCAGTCAATTATTGGAAGGTCTCTTAATGTTTTCAACAATATTTCCTCGTTTTATTTATTAACGGATTAAAAATTAGAGTATTTGATTTTTGTATGTATTGAGTTTCATTACTGCTGTGATTTCTTTCTCTTGAGTTTGACGACTTTTGTGTTATCACTGTGATTTCGTGTGAAGTTTGTTATAAATATTTGTTTTTTATTGCTTTACTGATTGTTATTATTTTTGCACCACCTAAAAGTTGGAGTCAGGTTTAACTTTGATACACTAAATAGTGAACAAATATTTAACCAATTAAAAAGACCACACAATTTATTATTATTTATTTATTAAACTGATTTTCCAATAAAAATCTTTCGTTGTCATAGACGATATAGACACTTAATTTATACTGTTTAAAAAAATTGATTTTAAAAATATTCAATAATTGTACAATCAATTCACACACACACACACTAATTGATCGAAAACAATTTTCCGAAGGGTCTTTCCTTGACATAAAATCGACAAATCAATAAATTTACATAGATTGTCTCTAATAGAATTGATAAAAATTTTATGTATATAAATGAATAGTTGAACCTGAATTCGAATTTTATTAATCTAGATGTCGCTTAATCAATTCATTGGCTGATTTCGACTGTTGAATATCGAGAACAAGTCGATCGAGTTCAGACTTCCTACTTCCTTCCGTTACCAGGCCGGAAAAATTCGATTTCAATTTTTCAAGCAATTTACATCCCAAATAAGAGAGCCACAAGATGTTCGTTTTCGGATTAAAACTGGACCATTCATTTCTGACAAATATATCGAATAAAAGTGTCCAAACTATGATAAAAAAGCAATAAACCAAACTTGTTGTGATGTTTCATTTGTCGATAGACATCAAATTGGATGTCTCCCATTCCCAGAAAAATATCCTTGTCTTTGGACATATCAGTAAATACCAAATTAGTACCTCAAATTAAGAGAATCAATTTTTAAAAAATAGTGCAAATCAATGGTAAAAAATTGATAGAGTACCTTTCTTAATTCTGGAAAACGTAAAATCGATAATTGTCACCTGAATACCGTGATGAGGAACACTAAACGATTTACCCTCAACGATAAACTCATCGTTTGGTTTCAACTGATGCTGTTTTTTCAGAATCAAAACGTTACCACAGTGCAAGTCCCTGTGCTCGAATTCCAGATAGTTTTCGGCACAGGCCAAGGCGCAACACGTTTGAACTAGAATCGCGTACGCCTGATCCAGAGATTCCAGCTGCAGAAAAGTGATGAAATGAGAACATTACCAAAATAAAAGTCGATCGATCGATCAATGTACAAACCTGAAAATCTTCCAACGGGCATCCGGCGAACTCGAACTGAATCACCGCCCATTTTTGAGAGCTGCCAAACTTTTCTTTTGTTTCACAATAATCAATATAATTCATAAATTATCAAAAAAAGATATTTTTACTTGGATTGTCGTTTTCAGACGTTTTAATCGCATTTCGCTTGTCCCATTCTCTTTGAAAATATTGAGGAAATTTCCCTGTTACCATGGAGATGCTAAATTCTCAAAAAATCAATGAAACATTGGAATGTTTTCAGTTATAAATAATCAGTTGTACACAAAAACTTTTTAAAAATAAATTTTTTCAGTTTTAGATAAAAACTTAAAAACTACAGACAACATTAACCCACCCTTTCATTTGAACGAAATTTCTGCACTTATTGATCGAGCCGTCTTTCATGTCACTCAGTTCTCTGAAAATAATCTCTCATTGATTTACTTAAGGAAAACTATATAATTATTTTAATTTTATCCAATTGATTGGAAAAGACAGACAATTGAAATAATGTTTAGAAAATTGAAAAAAATTAATTCTTGTTTGTATATTTATTGATTTTATTTCAAAAATAAGGAGGCAGTATAAATTTGTAATTTTAGATTTTTTATATTTAATTACTAAATTACAACATTTATCCTTTTTAGATAATTTATACTGATTATTTTTATCAGTAGTACTGATTCTAATTCTCATTGGCTATAAATATTTTGTATTTAATTAATATATTGAATTTTAAATATTTTTTATAATTAATACAATTATAATTATAAATAATTATAATTTTTATAATTATCATTGATAGATTAATTATTTAAAATAATTATTATTGATTTTTATTATTAATGATTATTATTTTTTATGTAATTTTATTATCTACCTTTTACTGTAAATTAATAAATCAATTTACCACAAATAAAAGATTACAAAAGATTAAAATTTACATTTTCATTTTACAAAGATTTTTTAATTAGTGGACAAAAATAATACAATATAAAATCTAATATTAATTATAATTATCGATCAACAAACCTTGCTACCACAATCTCTGAGATTATGTCATCGAATGATGTTTGTGCTCCACCATTATATGAGAGGTCACCTTGAACCGGCACGAACTTCACTACACGAATCTCACCGTCGCTGTCAACCAATGAAAAAACTTCTCCGAAAGAACCCTCGCCTAACTTTGTGATATTTTTCCGATCTCTAAGGAAAAAAGGACAGTAAGATATTTTAAAACGATTTCACGAGATACAACGTCAAACTGTTACTTGATTGGGAAAATTTTTGCAAAAGTTTCCATAGATTGATTTTTGCACAGTTTTAAAACTGCGGCTTCGGCGTCTTCTACGTTAAAAACTTCCTGTAATAAAAGAAAAAATGATCAATAAATGAAAAAAACAACTGAAGTTATCACCCAAAATGAATCGTTGACCCCCTGAGCTTTTTTGATCAAACGGGATTGTCTTTTACGATCGAGGATCCACCTTTTTCTGTCCTCCACTGCCACTACCTTCACGGATCAGTAATTAATTGAAATAAGGAAATACAAGGCACACCTTCAGAGAATTTTCATCATGTGACGTGTTTGCATCTGACTGTAAAATGTTTAACAATTAAATATCGATAAATTAATAAAAACAATAAATTTCAATTATTAATAATTGGTAATGAAAAAATCAATTTGACAAAGATCATTGACCAATTAGACTTTTACTAAACTGAATGATTACCAAAGAAATTTCCGTTTCATGAGAAAACAGCGATGCCCCACTTAATTGTAGCTTCATGTCATATGTTACCGATTGAGATAACGAATTATCATTTTGGTTATTTAATCCTTTGCATTTCAATGGTAGAATTGGAGTTTCCTAAAATATTAAATAATTATTTAGTTATTTAGTAAAATTCATTTTCAATTATAATTTCAAATTAGTGAAAATTTTACTTGGCACCTCTTCAGTTGTTCTATTAAGGTTTTCTTTCTCAAATCCAATGTTTTATCGTTGAGATTTTTAACTAATGGTGAAGAGAACATGACGTCTGAAAAACTGACTGATTTTTTTTTCTAAACGAAATAGAGTAAAATCAAAATTGATTTTAAAAATACATTTTCTTTGTTGCTATCAGCAGTTATTTTTGAAAGTGGTGTTTTTAAAATACTTGTTTTTCCAGTATTAAGAATTATGTTACATAACTGGTCTTGAGTGTTATTTGTAAAAGAATCTTTTTTCTTTTCCTCGGCCACTAAATTCAACTTGGCATTCATATACATATCTGTGAAAAATTAATATATTAATAAAATTGGAATCAACTTTTTTTATTCCCCATTCGATCTTCAACTACAACACGTAACGGAAAATTCATTAATTCATCAAAATCTGGAATATTGGTTGGAACCACATTTTCACATCGACTAGAATTATCAACTAACTAAATAATCTAAAAATTAAAACCAACCGCTTACAAGGCATGAAGTTAGTTATGAATATTGTATAACACTAAAAATAAAAATTACAAAATATTATAAAAACAAGATTAAATAAGTTTTTAAAAAGTAGTTATTTAAACAACATAAATATAAAGAGTTTACTAAACCTGAAATTATGCCCCATATGTCTTCACTTTTTCCAGGGGTAACACCAACCGTGGAGAATTTAATGGTTTATGAATAATTTTAATTAAACATCATTCGAAAATTGTGGAAATATGAAATATTTTTTGATTGAATTATTTGTTTTTTACATTTTTTAGAAAAAATATCAAATTATCCGAAATTAAAGCTATAGCCGAGTATAAAATGCATAAAAATCATTACGAAAAATATCTAAAAATTTTATGATTGACTGTAATGTACTCAAACTATGATTAAATAACGAGAAGATTTTAACAACTTTCAATATACCGCAACATGTGTCCTGGATGAAGAAGAAACTTTTTATCAGAAACTTTTTATTCTTTACTACTCCGCAAAGATAATAATCATATTTAACGTGAAATAGTTGGGAAATCTAGCATCATAAAATATGCCAAGGAAGTCATTGAGTAGTCCATTCATTCTAGAAAGAAATTTATTTTCAATACGGAAAGAATAAGATTTCTGTACTTTGCCATAATGAATTAATCAAGAGATCAACTATGTTAAAAACGTAATTCTTGGATTTTATATTCAAATCGAGAATATTTATAACCTTGATGAGACACTCGTTTTAGCAAAATTTATCAAATTCACCATTTATAAAATTTGTGAAAACAAATTGCATTTTCATCCTCTAACTTAACGAAGCTCTGATTAACTAGTTTGATGTATCTGGAAAAAAATTAAAAACCATTTCCTTTAAATGGATAGATTCGTATGATAAAGGTGTTAAGTTTTGAAAGGGTGAGGTTGTGTATAACTTATCTTGATCTGACTCCTAAGGTAGTGTACTGATCACAAACAAGGCAAACAAAACAATTTTCACAATTTTTATTTCTATTAAAATTTTGTACAAATTATTACAAGTTTTTGAAAATTTTCTAAAATCAAAATGACACTGTATTTTAATTAATGAAGATGTTCAATCTAC
>JBBMKC010216236.1:0-12588 GCA_037834085.1 Bipalium vagum | reverse complement strand
TAATAATAATAGTAACAATAATAATAATAATAATACTAAAAGTTGTGTTTAATTTATAGTATTAAGAATATCATAAAGTTAATATTAACTAGTTTTTTACGAAATCTCCAGATTTTATGTTAATGTTTTATATTAACCAAACTCAAGAGAGGTTTGTAAGTAAGTCTTAGTTGTCCTCATAATGTAACCTATTAATAAAAAATAAATGTTTAACACTTATTTAATCGAAACACGTTAAAACAGTATCTGTAAAGTCTAAAAAATTATTGACATACCGAATTTAGATTACTTGTGCCCTTATGACATCTCAAGTCACCAAGCTCACTCGATCACAATCTTTAACAGCTATTGGCGTGAAAATGACTGTCTTTTCTCACAAATATCGCCTAACTAACTCTTAAAATTACTCCCAAACAAAGCAAAAACCTAAACGATTTCTCAACAAACAATTTGATTTTGTCCAAAACTAACAATTTTTCAACTTTCTTATTCCTGTTTTATCTCTTTGATCAGCAATTTTGGTGCCTCCTTATAAAGAATTTCGATCAATCCAAAAACTGGGACCTGGTCCTTTCAAGTCAGGACGAAAGAACTAATTAGAGCCCTAGCAAAGTGAAATTAATTACCATTATTTTGAATATATCACAAATGATATTTCCTAATTGCTTATTTTTATAATTTTGACCCGAACATGTTCATCATGTATCTTGTATAACAAAAATAATTATAATGACAACGGAGCTGAGTTACATAATTACCGAAATACGTACATTAACAATATGATGCCAATAAACCATAAACGTTGCAGAAACCTATCAAGAAAATATATACAGTCGAACCTATTTATAAAGTCACCTCTATATATCATCATTTTGTATTACTATAAGTATTGTGTTGGTGCAAAAATAACGGCTATTTTTAAACTTATTAGTTTAAATTGTTTCGGTTTCAGTCATTTTAGAATCACTATTATATTATTATATATATCACTTTCAGTTAAATTTATGATTAATTTAGTAAAATATAAATAAAATATAGTAAGTTGTTTAAATGCATTAATTAAATTTAATTTGTTAACAATTTTAGAAATTCTTTCAAAACCAGAAATTTGAATAATTACTTTGCATGAATTTAAATTTGGTTACAATGCTGAAGAAGCGATTAAAAACGATTAGAAGCGATCCAGGCGTGAGGAGATGAAACGGTTTCTGGATGGAACTACCATCTTCGAGGATGAAGATGGTCGTGGAAATAAAAATACCTCTATAGAACGTCACCCCTCTATAATGTCAAATTTTTAGGCCCTAAATTTAAAATTGATAAAATAAAATTAAAAACCATTTTAGATCAGTGACATTTTCAAATAAAAATGATACTCAATTTATCATAAAAGACGAGACTTTGAATAATTAAGAATCCGTGAATTTTATGCTCACTTTATTAAGTGAGCTCTTCCATCACACAAAGGATGCGATATATCGATATATTTAGTATATTATATATTTAGTATATCTCCCTCTTGAATTTTTATATCACATTTTAATTATTGATCTTCCTGTGTGGCTGTATTCAAATTGGTCGTGTTCGCTTTCGTTCCGTCATGGTCTTTTCTCATTTCTTTATTTTCATCAGTATTCTTTAGGAGAAAAGAGAGCTCTCATTTCAAAATTGAGGAATTTATAAATCTTTCAACTGTCGGAAGTCAGTTAATTTTTCGAGACATTGCAAATTGAGAATTTTAATTTCATATAATTTTTCTCCACATATCGCAATAATAAAGAGAGAAAATTCACTGTATTTTTACTTAATGAGCAGACAGCATTTAATCACGTTTAATATTAAAAAATATTATTTTAATTTATTCTTTTACATATTTATACTAGTGAAAAATCTCCTTCATCAGGATAATCTGAAAGAACTAATTTCATCTTATATAAAGCTCAGACGTTTATCCTATACTAATGATTATTTAGTTTTTCCTACTACAAAGACTGATTGTCGTTGTTGACGCCTACCTTGTAGTAAAAATAATTCTTTGCTATAGAGTTAATCTATCGATCCTCAAGACCATGGCAATTCAAAGAAGGGATTTTGACAAAGAGAAACAGTTAGTAGTCAGAAAAGATCTGCTTTTGTAATATTTGGCCGGAATAATATAAATTTATTAGCTTGAGCTCAAGGACTAATTGTGTAGATAAAACAGATCTGATGAATTTTTAAAACAAATAATAAAGAAAAAGATAAAACAAATCTTTCTTCAACTAATGATCGGCAAGACTAAGATAACTTTTTCGGGTCTTTTGATGATGACTTTTCCTATCATTGGTAAGAAGAACGAACTGTTCACCCACTGATAGAAAGCGTGAAATGGGTTTAAGTCGTTTTAATACCTGTTTTAATTTGGAATTAATATGTTAAACCTCATTACACTAGTGCTTTTCTGTCTAATATGAGAGGAAGCACATATTCAATTTACTGGAAAATTGGGTCTATTGAAAATTCAGTGACACGATTATAGATTGAGAGACTTTTATTTAAAGATAAATTTATTTCGACCTTTATCTTGGAACGAAAATTAAAAATAATCTATAAGACATCATAACGAGAACAGTAAATAAATGCGATATTTTAAATTTTTTATAATATATATTAACCTCAGCTCTAACTTCCCATGTTATAGTAATGTTCGTTAATGGTTCGTACTCTTTTACAAATCAAATAAAATGTAAGTCTAAATTTTTATTCAATCAAAACACAGTAACCAGCAATGGTAATGTCTTTTTTCTAGATAACCTACAAAATTCTACAATATCTCCCAATCAGAGTATTTCTACTTCTAAGACAAATGACATGATGAAATAAAATGAACTTAAAAAATAAACTTATTGGTGGTCTTTTTAATTTATTTATGCCCAACAAACCGAGTACTTTACGACACCCACTAAATACCAAGCTCGCTTGAGACCCGATCGAAATCATAGATATTTTCCCATATTATAAAATTAAGATTTATTCTTTTATTTTCTGTTTCCCAAAACACAAAACTCACAAAACTTTTCAATATGATTTTGCTATTTTCCTCCTGGATTCACCAGTTTAAAGACTCTTCTTATATTTCATTATTCGACCAATTCAAAAGTAAGCTTCTAGAATTTGAAGCTAATTCTTCCGTTTAATAAATAAGACTTATTTCTCCTTTACAAATCATTTCGGTGCGGACGAACCTGATCAAAACAATAATTCAGGCAGTTAATCATGTCACAATTTAATGGTTTTATAATTATTATTATTTTATTGATATTAATAATTATATTATTATTACTATTTACTTATAGTACTTTTAAAATCCCAACAAAAAACTAATTTGACTTATTCATTTTCCAAATAAAGATATCAATGATACAATTTTTAATTTATTAAATTTCAAAATAAGATGAAATGTCAAGGTGTATTATTCAGGTACAGGAAACCATACTAGTTTTATTACTCTACTGGCACTACAATATTAATACTACTATTAGATACCCCGAAAAGAAATCGACGATTTTGCAAATTCCATTTTAATCGCAGTTATTTGATATTTTATTAGTCGCTTATAAATAAAATTAGATTTAATCATTACGTAAATATTTAATTGATTGTTTGTTTAAATGATATCGATGCTAGACACATTTTCAAATATCAAAATATGGATGTAGATATCATGCATATAAGACAACCTACTGAATGAATTTTCTCAGGGTTTTGGTGTTAGAGTAGCTCACCTCAGATTAAAAGAAATTTATGGGAAGATTAGCTTGTGTCACTAAAAAAAGATGTTGTTCTCCTTCATGATAGCGCTATTCCGAACACCTCTAAAGTTACTCAACAAAGAGATCTGTGAGTTTGGCTGTGAATTGTTGCCTCACCCAGTTTACATCCCTGGCATTTCACCATCAGATTATAATCTTTTTCAATATTTGCTGCATTTTCTTAAAGATAAAAGATTTTTCAACAATAGTGAAGTAAAATCGAGCTTGCAATCTTTTTTGATGAAAAGTCTACTTTTTTTGTCGTTGATACCCAGCCCGTGATTGTCGATAATGATATTGAATACATAATTGATTGATATTCTTTTTTATTAAATATGTGTTATTTTAAAACTTTGCTTTTTGATCGCCGGTTTCTTTTCGGGGCACAAGATAGTAAATCTATTACTGTAATCTGTCTGTCAAAGAGACAAATCTCGAATAAATGTTTATGAAGATTCTTCTTTTTTCTCAAGTCATCTGATTTATTTTATTAAGGAATTTCTTAGATCATTTATTGTTCTTGTCTCTTGCAAAGTTTCTTAGATTGAGGACTCTTAAATTAGCACTATATATAATACATGTGAATTAATAATAAACCAACGCAATCCAATCTAAAGACAAAAGGAAAAATAAATGTGTTAATAATATAAAGTTTAGAAAGAAGGAGTTTGAAAATAATTAACTTCCTTTATTAAAATACTGAATGAAAATAACATTAACTGTACGATCATTGAATTGATTCAATTTACGTTAATTAAAAAAATTTTGAGAGAGTGGTTCAATTTTTGACAAAGTAATTTTCGAAGAAGCTTATAAAAACAAAAAATATTATTTATAACTCTTGATTAAGTCCTGGATACCTGAGAAACGAAATAGGACATTTAAGTTATTCAATAGATGAACGAGCTATAAAGGAGGAGGTAGCAGTACTATTATATTATATGTTCGCAAATATCGCAAATAATTTGTTTTACTGCATTCACAATTGTCAGCTTCAACTGACAATGCTAATAATAATTTTATTTATTTATTAATAAAATGATAATAATAAGAAGAAAAGTAATAATAATCTGAATAATGAAATAGTAATCTAATTATTAAATTTTGATCTATTTAGTCCTCAGTCCGATTGCGAATTCACAATTTCTCAGGACCTTTAATTATTTTCAGCTTTGCAATAATAATTGCATTTTTTTCATTGCTTATTGAACAATTAGCTTTTAAATATATGCTTCCATGGGTCAGGAAACGATATTCTACGCCATGGTGTCTGCCCCTCAGTCAGGTAAGATTAGTTGAAGTTTTATTTTAATTTTTATTATTAACTCAATTTTAATTAAAATAAAAAAAATTGATTGTTTAAATGATAGATTTTAATTAAATATATCATGCCTGGATTGTAAATAGGATTTTTCAATTGGGGAACGAAAACGATAATTTACTTTTCAAAAATAATATTTTTTAATAATGATTTGAAATTTAATTAAAATTAATTAATTGAAATTAAATTGCGTTTAAGTGGTAAGGTAACACTTTGTTCAAGCGCTTAATTAAAACAAATTAAAAATCACTTATAAATTATAAGTTATAATATAAAGATGAAATAAATTATTTTAAATATAATTATAATGAGATACTTTACAATACAGGGTTTGTATATGACAATGAGTTACAGTAAAAAATATTATATTATATTATATATTCAACATAAGACTGAAAATTTTTTACACAAAAACATTTATTTATTAAAATTAATATTTTTCTGCAGAATAACCATTGACTTTTGAACACTTGTAAAGAAAGTCTTATGTAAAATGTAAACCTTCTTATACATAATATAAAATCATTAACCAATTTATATTTATTGGGTATCTTCAATATTAGGTCATCTCATAAGTCTTTACGGTTTTTCATAAAGTATTATTTAGTATTGTTTATCCAAATTAATTGAAATAATTTATAAGTGCATTATTTAAAATAGTATTATTTAAAAGTGTTTTTATATAAAATTAATGTATTCCTACATTATTTATTAAGATTTCTTATTCTTGGAGATGGAATTTGCTTAAGAAATTATAAGGGTCTGTCTGCTGTATGACTTAAAGTCTGGATTAAATGCCAAATAGTTTTATAAACGGTTATCTATGGCATTAATCGAACTTTTGAGTTTAAGGACATGTGAAAAATGGTATAAGAAGTTTCGGAACAAAGATTTCGACACGCAAGACAAGTCAAGATGGGGTCAACCCAGAGAGACAGAGGGTGAGGACCTAAATAGACTACTGGATGAGGATCCTAGTCGAAAAAAACACTGGAATTAGCAAAACTCATGGACACTTCTAAATCAAGTGTTCATCGCCATTTAATTAAAATGGGAAAAACTTCTAAATGCGGAAAATGTATTCCACATACTGTAGATTGAGTCGGGTGACAGTTTGCACGTCTTTGCTCACTCGCCATGATCTAGACCCATTTCTGGAAAAATTTGTATGCTGTGATACAAATGGGTTTTATATGTCAATGCTGAGAAGTTTGGCTGGGAACTTCTTTCTTACCCACCATATAGTCCAGATATGGCTCCAACAGATTATTATCTTTTCCTTTCATTACACCACTTCTGAAAGGGAAAAGGAAAAGAATTCAATGGCAAATGGTCTGTTGAAATTGCCATCTCTGAGTATTCCGCCGGAAAGGATCAGAAGTTCTTCAAGCATGTCATTGAACTTTAATCTGAACGTTGGAAAAAGATAATTGATAACGATTGGCATTATATTATCGAATAAAATATTCTTGTGCTATTATAAAATAAATTTTTGTTCCGTAAATCTTTTCTGTAAAGAAAGACTTATGAGACTATCTAATATATCTAAATTTCGAAGAGGACTTATCATTTAAAAGAAGAATTGAAAACTGAATATTAAGATAACAGTGATATCTTACAATTGCTCATTATTGTTTTAATGGGTAACGTCCAAAAATTCATTTCAAGAAATCACTAATTTCTTTTCCATTATTGCTATGATCCTTTGTAAAAGAAGAGCCTAGAAAACATAATTAATAAGTAATTATTTTCCTCACTGATTTTAAGTCAATCATCATATGCAGACCTTATAATAAACATTATTTTTCATTTAATGTAATGATGAGGGTAATGTTGAAAAGAGTTTTTTCATTAGTTATTTTGAAAGCCTGGATTTAAAATTGTTATTTATTTATATTTTTTACTTCTCGCAAAACGGTAATTATTTCCATTTTAATTGATTTTAACAATAATTTTTCTTTCATATTTACATAAATTTTTACTCTTTCATATTTGTTGTTTAAATTTCGAGGAAAATATTTTAAATGTAAATTATGATTTTCTCATTTTTAATAATTTTTATTTTTATTATTTTCTTATTTAATTTTCATCTGTAATTTATAAATTAAAACATTTTCCTCCATTAATTTATCTATTTTATTATTGATTATTTAGTTAATTATATTAATTAAAAAACATAATTCATTGATCTCACTCATTGAAAAATCGGTTTTTATTTGTAATTAAATTAATGCATTTAAATTAATTTATTTTTTAAGAAAGAATTTCAATAAAAAAAATATTCAGAACTAAAATCCTTAAAATTCTAAAAGTATTATATTTAATTAATTGAAATTATAATTAATTTTAACTAAAAAATTAAGAATTTAATTTAAGCAACTTCATTTTAAATAGAATAGTTGTCTTTACTGACCTTTATGAAAGATAATAATTATTATTGGTAATTCTAAAACAGGATTTTTGAACAAGGGGCATTGTTGTTTCACTCTTGGGGTTACTTTGACTGAATCGATGAAAATGTGGTGGCACTGATATGTAATCTAGACGTCTGAGTACATATTCTGGATCAGTACTATTGAGCCCCCCGACAAAACAAATTTCTCTAAATTCAATCAGAAGAAATCATGCGGAACACTCCCAAAAGCGTCGGCTATATTTGTCCAGCACATGTGTACTTTTCTGGATGTGAGATTTCCTATCTTCATAACAGCTATGATGTATCCATTGTGCTCTGTAAACCCATCAAAATGCTTTCTGGTTTTGATGGATGATACTCCCTTAGTATCCAATCCAGAATTCTAGCATTTATAATGTGAGTAAGGTTTCTATAGGATGTATCCATCTTCACTATAGGTCTCCAAGAGGATACTAAGTCCGAATTATTGTCCTTACCTGGCTTGAGTAGGAGAGTCTTTCTGAATTTCTTACACTGCAGGAAGATTTTTCCAGCCCAACCTCTATCAAAAACCATTGATCACGTAAATTTGAATATTTTTCTCAAACCATACTTTTTTCTTGCCCATTTTACGTATAATCTTTGCGGGCATCTGGCACACTTATTCAATGTTGGAAGCTGCTACCCCAATCACCTCTCCATTGGATAAATTTCCACCAAAAAAACTAATTTGCTCATAGATTGAAAATAAGGATTGTTATCCATTCCCTGTTAACCCAAGTTGTTCATCAATGCTTTGTTTGCTGACAGCTGTAGACGTTGTGGATTTAGGCGAACAACTATTATTATAGTTTATCTCTTATATAACCATTGAGGGTTGAAAAGAACCAGGCTGGTAGGTGATCCAAATAAAGATTTCATTTGATTTAAGAAGTAAGACAAGGTCTTTTAAGGATGCTAGTCAAATTGATAATTGCATGAAAGTTGGGAAATTGACAGATTTATAAGTAAAAATCTAAGAAAATCTTTCATCGACCATAACTGAGGCTAAGTTAAGAATTAAGGAGTATGAAGTTTGTAGATTTCCAAGAGAGATTGTTAGGTCTTTGAGAAGAAAGAAGGAGATACCATAGTTTCTCGAATTTTAGTTCTGCTTTAGCAAGGACAATGTGATGATGAAGAAATGGATTGCCTTTGACAGAAAGATAATTGTAGGATCTGGTTCAATTGAACTTCTTCGAAAATTCTTGATATAAATAATTTCTGCTTTAATTTAATTTCTACAAAATTTAATCAATTAAATTTTAAATATAATTTTTTATTTTAGTAAAAATAATATTAACAAAATATTGATGAACAACGTAACTATAGGAACAAATCTCAAATTATTTATCTCCTTCAAGGTACTACAGTAAAACAAATCATTTATTTCATTTTTCCTAATTCCTTTTTACAAAAAAAACTTAATCTCATATTTATATTTTCAAACTTATTATTTAATAATTAATAAAAATCAATAAATAAGATTATTTCTTTAATTCACTTCACTGGGCTTTATTGACCTTAAATATTACTTTGATAAAACAATGATTTTATAATATATTAATTAAAAATATTTTATTCGTTTCCACTCTTTCAATTGAACTCCTTAACTTAATAATTACTCTAAATGGATATCCGATGTAATCATTAAAAAATGGAGATCAATTTCCAATTTTTTTTTAAATCTATGGCAGTTCATAAAAAGTTAAAAGGAAATAAATTGATCATTATTTAACATTTTCAACTCAAAAATTCTTTGGTTTCAAAATTAGTGACGACTCCCTTTTGCGAGAGAAATTCTTTGAATTCTTTTTTCATAAAAGAACAGGAATTATTTTTCCATTCTACTCCAACATTTTTTATAATTTTATAATTGTTATATATTTTTGATGAATATTTTTAATTTTATTTAATTTTTATTATTTTATTAAATTTATTTTAAAAAATTGATTAACCAACGTTGCTTTTTTGCAATTCTTTTGTCTGATATCCAAAATTTAAATAATTAAATACATCGAAACATAAAAATCCAACGATTGTGAATTTTATGGACGAATAACTAAGTCTTAGAAACTTTAATAATTTTATATTAAATTTAAAATTATACAATAATTAAAACAAAAAACTATCTTGTTTCATTTCTTAAATTCATTTCTGGATTATTTTCAAGTATTTCTCTTTTTGTTATAATAAAACCGTTTTTTACAGATATGGGAACATGATTTTATGAATCGAACTATTTCAACCATGACAAATTCAAAACTGAAATAAAAAAAACTGTGGCAAGTCAGTTTTTGAAGATATCGATTTTTTTAATTTTTTGGTTTATTTACATAAAAATAACCTTGCGATTTGAAAATCAAGAGGAAATCATTTGTAATTGACATTTATTTATAAACAACAAGATTTGGTACAAATTCAGCATTTTTTGAATATCTTTCTTTTGGATTGCCGAGTTTAAATCGCTTAGTAGCAGTCTCTCTTCAGTGACCAACAATAATCGCCCATCATGGACAAATCCAATTTCCGCTGATATCGTTTTTCCATTTCCTTTGTCTTGGTGAAACCCTTCACCATGTCCCTTTCTGTGATCAAAAAATACACTGAAATAAGATTTTTTTTGTAATAACTGCCTTGTCTTAAAATAAAGAATAAAAAGAAATTTTAGGGGTGATAAATCAAATGATAAATTTCAATTTTCATTAGTAAACAAGAAACAATATTCTTGAAGGTATGATTATGACTGAATTTTTGCCGTTGACGTTTTCATAAAAATATATTTTATGTTATCCGGGAGATATCTGTCCTAAGGATATTTTCCCATTCGAGTTTTGAGATGATTACTTTATTTACCAGGTTTTCATGTTAATGAAATTCAAAGTACAGAAATAATAATGTAATTAAATGTAGTAAAAGCAGCTTAAATTGAACACGAATTTTACTTAAAGATGAAGTATGTAATTTGGTCATGTTTTAACCATTTCATCAGTTTAAGTATTGGTGGATTTTTTTTCAATTCTGCTTCATTAATATCATTTTTTCCGTATTTTTCTTCAACTTTGGAGCTTATACAAAATTATATCATCTTATATTTCATTATCATTGTAAATTTGTATATCCTTGCCTATGGCTTCTAGTTCTTCTGGAGATAAAAATTTTCGCAAATCATGTGAAATATGAAATTGGTGGCCTTTAATAATTTAAAATCTTAATCTCAATAAGTTCGGCAAAATGAAACAAGAAATATTTGTCGCCATAGGTTTCCACAATAATGTGGTAAATATCAGCTGCCTTTTTTCTTTTGAAGATACAGAAAAATTAAATCCTGCCGCAAATGATATTTATTTACCTGAAATCAAATCACATTGACAAAAGGTATAAATTTCACTTAATTTCATGATGTCACCAATATTTTGAATTAAAGCGCGTGACAATATATATGAGTAATAAAATAATTTATTTTAATAAATGGAAATATCGTTTATTAAGTAGTTATTATCAACCTGTACACCTAATAATACTGGTTGTATCAAAACCAAGGAAATTAACTTTTCTGTCAATTTTGTATGAAAATAAGCCTGTCAGCTCCAGTCATATTGTCTAAAGATAATGTCAATTTAATCAATATGCTTTAATTTTACTTCATTTAAGTAATTCTATGTTAAATAAATAATTTGAAAATATTGAAATTTTTATGGTGTGGGCATGAATTATTTCAGGCACTGTATATTTTATTTAAATATGTCTTTTTCTAGGTTTTGTTTAATAAATAACTAATGAAAAATATTTTAAATTTAGGTGTGAATCTTGATTTGAAAATTGATTTAATTCAATTTCATCAGGGCAATGAATATTTCCCTAAAGCTGCAATTATGGAAATCAAACACCAAACAAATTAATTAAGAACCTATTTACTGCTTCATTGATTAAATTCAAAAAGAACTAATATTTATTACTACTTTTTTTCTCATTATATACATTTTGTCAGAAAAGTAACCGGAATTTCAAATAAAACAAAAGAACTTGACAACATCCAAATTTTTTATGTCATCTTCAAAATTGGCCCTACCTGAAGCGACACACATTCCAGATCTTAATCAAATCATCCATATAACGTATTATGACGTTTTCCGGAATTGCTTCGAGTTCTTGAAGCGAATTTCTCTTCAATTCATCCATCGACTAGAAACACCTTCTTCTTCTTAGTATTATTTTTTTCATGAGAAAGAGGTTACATAAGGCCATTTTAGAGCAATGTGGAGTTTCTTGAATTATACTTGTTTGGTTTTTTTACAACTATCGTATGTTTATGATACATTAACGTGGTGCAAATTCATTAATTTCCTTTCCATAAATTTCTCCGTTTATGAAGATTATTTTCAAGTAAAATTTCCATAACTACCAGGAAATAATCCTTGTCTACTGCCGGACCATCTGGGATGAATTGAGATAGACAACAATAATCAAAGAAAACTGCTACCTTTACCTAAATTTTTTATTGATTTTTGCGTTGTTTTTTCAGCTCATTTTCGAATTACCATTGCTACATTGTTGGGAAGTTAGCATATCAAATTTATGTCTTATCACCATTTATGATCCGTTTCATCAAGAATGGATCACGAGCAACTAGCAAAACAATATCTGTAACAACTTCCTTTCTATACATTATTTTAAAAACAACTGAGGTCTGTTGAAAAATTGTCTAGCAAGACCATTTTAAACCCGAGAACAGAGGTCAAAATAAGAGGAGACGAGAAAAAATTATTTTATAATAATAATAATAATAAATAATACTCAACTAATTCAATATATAAACATATATCGTTAAAAATCATATTTTATTTTCGTTTCTTATTCTTTGCACACAAAAATTTTCAATTTTTTAATGTTCTCAATTAAATGGTTTAAATTAAACAAAAGGAATTATACGATTTCAGAGATTTCACAGACATGTTTCTTGTGAACCTTTCTATAAGAAAGAAACTTACACGTAAAGACATTTACCAAAAGCTGACAGTCAAAACATTGGAGAAAGGTAA
>JBBMKC010216225.1:0-12588 GCA_037834085.1 Bipalium vagum | reverse complement strand
TATTATTATTATTATTATTATTATTATTATTATTATTATTATTATTATTATTATTATTATTATTATTATTAAACATATTTATAATATTTATAATAATTATTAATTCCTCTCTTTATTATACAACATTAATTACTTAATATTATTAATAATAAGCGATATTATTCAAACTGAATGCTCAAATTGAACACTTTTACATTTTAATGATTATTTGATGAACTTTGAATGTGATCAACCGAAAATCATAAATGTGCTTTCCAATGAAACCAAAGTGCTTTCGAACTGCAGAGAATATTTCAGATTTTGGGACTTAATAATTACACAAGATTCAAAGTTGGTCAAAGTATTATGGCCCGAAGAATATCACAAAAAGAAAGTCACACTTAATCTTCCTTTTTTCATAAAACTGATTAAATTATTCTCCATTCTTTTTTAACAAATCTAAAGGACCAAAAGTAATAATCTGCAGAAAAGGTGCTTGAGATTTCAGAGAAATACTTCATAAACCAAAGGTTGACATTTTATGAGCATTATAGTGCAAGTTTAATTTCCAGAATAAAGATCAAGTGTTTTGTTGAAACGTAACCATCCATTATCCCTTATTCAAAAACGTAAATATATCAAGGAAAACAGTAATAACCCCGCAAATGTTGTGGTCGCCATTTTAATATCAATCGGTCATTGGAACTCATTTTTAATAGATTTTTATTGAGAAAAAGAAAAAAATAATATTTAAACAAATTTTCTCTGACCTGGAAATTATTTTTTTATTAATTTTAAAATGAAGTTTATTTTTAAAATTTCATTCACATTTTTTAAATATTTTAAAATAATTAAAATTAAAATAATTAAAAAATTCCCCAGGTCTGATTAGCTTCCTCATAAACAAAAATATTTTAATATTACCTATCGCCAAAGAACTGGTGCCTTGTCGATCTTCTGAAAAGAGAACAAATATTTTTTCTCTCCTTCTAAGACGCTAACTGATAATCAATAATGAACAAACCCAATGGTAGAGCTTGTCTTGTTGCGGAATCTAATTCGGTTTCCATCGCATTTGGATTATCTTCGGTCTGTTCTGCATTTTTTGAGAAAATTAATTTCATTCATTTAACCAATATTTATGTCAACAAAAATTGATAATAATAATTATTATTATTATTTTTATTATAAATAAATAATAATATTAAATAATAATAATAATAATAAAAATGATAACAATAATAAATCAATACCTCCATTTTCAACCGAATTGTTAGATACAAGTTTCACTAAAAAGAAAACACAATAAAACTGTAGGATATCTCGTTTGACGTTCAAGGATTACTTGTTTCCTGTCCAGTGCCATGACCTTTTTGTTCCCTCGACTCAGGATCTGAAAATTAAAATCCACTTTTAAACTTTCTTCCTAATTTCCGTTGCTTACCTTTTTCTTCAGAACTTTTGCCCGTTTTTCTATTGTGAATAAAATTTACGATCTTTTTGCCTCTGCAATACCAAAATAGGATACCCATAATTATAAAACCTGAAAATTTGAAAAGAGATTTATTGATTACATGGATGAAAAAATAAATAAATAAAGTATCACTCAATAAAATAATAAAATTAATTCTTTAAATCAGTGGTTGCCAACCTTTTGAATGGTCCGAACCCCAAAATATTTTATCATCGCTGTCCCACCCCTTTTAGTACGTGTCATGAGTTATTCAAACACAAAGGTGAAAGCGATCAAAGTATATCCATTTGTTAATTATGTACTGAAAACGAGAACGAAAAGGAAAACGAAATGAATGGAAACAAAAAATTCAACAATGCTTGCAGACAATAAAAATGTTACAATAAAATCATGGATGCTCGTTTTCTTTAGTTTAAAAATTCAAATTTAAAATCCAAATAAAAATTTAATGACTCTTGTCTGCTGCCACATGTGCCCTCAAGCGCTGTCTAGATTTGTGTTGATTGACAAAAGAGCTCTGAATCCAGACTCGTATAAGTAAGTCTTCGCCAATGGGATAAGTACACTGTGTGATTTTTCACAAAGTTTCGGAAACACGTTCACTACCAAGCACCAATATTGTTTCATTGTTTTATTTTTCAAACTACATTTCAAGAACGCGAGCTATGCGAAATTCAACAAGATCCTCTGTTAACTTTTCATCACCTGACATGTTATTCGAAGTACGTAATACAAGGAGTACAGATTTATTATCCATTTTCAGAAATTTCCAATTCTCATCTTCTAAAATATCCATCATAAGTCGGATAGTACCGTAAAATCTCCTATATAAACCGCGGCCTATCTTGAAAAAAGCCTAATTTTTTAAAATAACATTTGATTGCGGCTTATTTTTCCAAAAAACAAACTTGTGTTTCGTCAACTTCATAAAACATGGAAGCTGGTCTGTTACCGTGCTAATCAGCATACTTTATAATAGCAAATTCTTTTTGTGTGAAATTCTTTCTGTGTTCTACTTTTCATTATTTGAATTTACAAATTATTTAAATACCGAGGTTAATTAAATATATTTAAACAAAGCATGTAAATATTGATCTTAAAAATTGTAACTTGACCAAAATTTATAAATTTTGAGTTTAAATAAGCCGCGGACTATCTTTAAAAAAAGTTAATTTTTTGTGGAAAATAAGATGTAGCTAATCAACGGTTGAGTTTACACATGGGGTTATACGATATTTCAAAATGATTCACGATTTACTCAAGCACACTTGGTTTTAGGGACTCACATTCAACTATTTCTTAGAGTGATGAACATTGGGAAATATTGCCTCTTTTAACTCGTCCACACAAGAGATGTAACTTTGCTGTATAACATTAAGACTTTCACAACTATTTGTTACTGAGACGTTATCAACAGCTTCTGAATTCATAAAGTCATGAGTTGGTAACTTTTTTTTCAATTAGAAGAATCGTACAGTTTTAATATGTCTCCTCATTTTATGATTTAATTAAATAAATAAATTTCTAAAACTTTTATTAAAATTAATTTAATTATTTAATTTGTAAAAGAAACCTTTAAATTTATTAAAAATATTTTAAAATATATTTAACATTACACTTTAATATATTACTTAAAAATTTATTTTTAAAATTTTTTTGATTTATTAATTATTATTTAATATTAATTAAATTTTAATTCTTACATCTCCCCTCATTAAAGGATCTTTTGAGTTTTTCTATCTTCTCTCATGTATCTTTTCAATAATCTTGTACGGGCCTACATATCTTTTGATCTTTCCTCAAGTTTTAACAGGATTTCATCTCCTACTTTGTACTGTCATTTTGTAGGCTTATTTTCCCTGAGATAATCGTCATCTCGTTCAATTTCAAACCATTGCTCTATATGTTTTCTTCTTCCGAATATCATCTCTTCTGGTGACATTCTAAATGTCTTTTGTTTTGTTGCATTTATCACATATTCCATATCTGGTAATGTCGAGCTCCAATTCTTCCACCCATCATCACCTGATGAAGAGTTAATGCAATCTCTGATCGTATGAAATTGTCTTTCAATGATTCCATTCGAATTTAGATGATACGGACACGAGACATATAGTTTTATATTCATTGAGTCCAGCAAGTTTCTGAAGCTTCTAAATTCAAAAGTCTTACCACTATCTACATGAACGTCTTGTGATGTTCCGAATCACAGGATTCATTTTCTGCCAATATTACTTTTAATAGTCTCTTCATCATGTTGGCTGATTGCAGTCAAACTTACATATCGACTATATTGATCTATTATTCCGCATATATATTTTCGGCTTTCCACTGGTTCTCGAAATTATTCACATATATCAATATAAATTATTTCGAATTGACATTCTGTACATAACATAATCGTGGCCTCTATCGTTTCTATGACATTAAAATCTTTTGACTCTATTTCTTTGAGACCATCTAGAACCCATAGTTTGAAAACTGAGCTTTGATAAACGAATCAATATATCAATCAATAACATTTTTAAAAAGGAAAGGAAAAATTTTCATTTTGGAATCAAAAACTCAATAAATATTAGCAGAAATGGCGAATTGATTGAGATAATTCACTTCTCAGACGACAAGGAGAACATTTTTCATTCAATCAAAGAATAAAATTAATCGATAAAAAAAAATTAAAACTAACTGATAACCAACGGAATTATTAAAAATAGCATCGATCTTGAAAAACCACCATCGTCGTCCTTACAGATTTCTACGTCGGTCTCGTTCAGTCTCAGTTCCATGTTGACATTGGTGGCCGTGTCCTGAAGGCCGTGGCCATTGTAGATTATGTGGGCACTGTCAAAGTTGTTGATGAATTTCGTTATTGATTTTGTTTGACCGCCGCACATTGCAAACTGAAGCAAAGAAAGAGCATAAATCAAAACCTCTCGATTCGACATACGTCACTTTGTTGTCAGAATTCGAAGAACTGGTTGTAATGTTCATTATCAAAACAGGACAGTTTCGAGTAGAAATTCTCTCTTTAATCAACGACATCGAACCATTGACAACCAATACTCGGGAACCGATCCCCTGAGAGCCAAAACTCAAAATACAGTTCAGATTTTCCTTGAGCGGAGGCTTTAACAGGATTTTGAAGCGACATTTGGAATAAAGTTTCACTTCTGACTTACAATTTTCTTTTGTGATATCTTAAAATGGAGAGTCAAAAGATTAAAATCGTTAACTTTCAGTTTTAGGAACCTAAAGTCTCGAGAAGTGCGCACAGACTCAAAATGATTATGTAGTTCATTTCAGGATATTAAATTTGAAATTCTGCCAACAAAATCTTGGAAACAAAAATTTATTCGTTTAAACAAAACTTTAAAAATTAATTTAATATACTTTGTCTGAAAATTGGAAAATCAACATGAAATCATAATGAAACGGGTCTAAAAGTAACTTTCGAAATTAAAATAAGATTTTTATGTGAAATGAAAACTTTTAAATATTTTTTTCATTTATTTTTATCTTACAAATTTATGATTAATTAAAAAATGTTTGTTAATTATTTATCATAATATCAAATTAGTAAAATTGATAATTAAGCTCTCTTAAGTCTTGTAATATCAATGATTATCTGTTATCAGTGACAAGTTGTCATAATACACAGCAATAGTCTTCAAAAATAATAATACTGCCTAAATAAAAAATATTATTTTTGACAGTCAATTAGTCTCACAAATAAATGTGTGGTACCTTATACCCTAGCTTACTGTAATACATTTATCATGTCTGTTACTATTATACCTTATCAAAGTAACTTTCGCTCGTCAATCAATAATTTCTCTTTACTGATTGTTGTGTTCGTTTTTCTGTTCTAGCTCCACAAATTAAAAATCAATTTGAATTAAGACCCCCAAAATAAAATTTATCCGCACCTTCGTTAAATCTAAGCAATTACAATAAAACTTTATTGACAATCACAAATCATATATGAATTGAAATCTATCCAAAAATCACGAACCCACTGATCAATGTCAAATATTTAGTAACGAGTCAATTTCCTTGATATCAAATGAATATATGTAATATGTTATGAGAAATACTCACAAAAAGAAATTTTAAAAAACGATGCAATCTCACCAGGATCACCTAGGGAATCCAAAACTCGATTGGTCTTCTTGTTAAATCCGTTTCCTAGGTCATTATAGAATTGAAATTACTGAAGCAAGAATTGTCCAAAAGTTTTTTTGTCCAAAAATAATGTAGTCCAAGAAATGTATCCGTTCAAAAATTTTCGTATTATTTCTCTTGCCTTATCTGGGAATACCCGTCTCTTTATATAGTCGTAGAGATTAGCCTACGACGACCAATCCCTAACTTAGAGACAGCTATTTCCTTTAATAACCGATTAATTCTAACTTTAACTCCATGCCGAAATAAAGTTTGATTAGTTTTCCTAAAAAGAATTATTGACGGTCTCTACAACGGGACACAATTCGAAAAAATTTCAATTTTCCCCATATATCAAAATATGGACGTCTAGATCCTGATATATGGATTTTCTTGGAATTATTTCTAATCTTCAATTAAAAAGATATGAGTTATTTTATTCCTAATAGCAATATTATCTTATTATTAGCATAAAGGTTTGTGTCCTGAACCCAACATCTCTGAGACCTCAATCTTGGTCAAAGATTGAAAGACCGCCATCCGAAAAATATAGTTGAATACTGTTCTAATTTATCAATGTTCCCTTCTTTTCATAAATTACCATACTGAGAATTTTTGAGCCAATTGAAGAATTTTTTAATAGTTTTGCATATCAATTCAACAATATCTTTATCGGACAATTTTTTATATGAACCTGAGGAACGTTTGAAACTTATCATATTTTGGAATATCTTGACTATTCTTGACACCGATGATTGATTGATATTATATCTTGAGCTTAATTCAGTCTATCTCACCTCATATGTATAAAGTGTCACTAAAGCTACTTTATCGGTTGCTCTCAGTTCTTCCTTCATATTTTGTTTATGAGTTTAAAATAAAGCAATATTTAAACAAAGACAATATTTCAATAAATAAATTGTACATTTTTTATGTTCAAGACTTGTTCATACATTTTAAAAAACTTTAGATAAATTCTATTTAGCCAAATCTAAATCAATATATATTAAACTAAATAAATTGCCAAAATATAATGTTCAAGTGTGATCACGTCTTTCTGTAAATTCAATGAAATTTTTTGTAAATATGTACCGTCAATGACCAAAACTGATAAAATAATAGATAAGAATTCATTAATTGATAATATTAATACATTAAATCAATTTCAATTGATAATATTGTCTGTTTTAGATTGCAGTTCTTCGTTTCAACGCAGAATTTGCTTTCTAAAGCCTGTTTTCTACTCACTGAATTCTCTACTCTCAAACTTCTCAAAACTGTTCTCACTTCACTTATTTCACTTTATTTACTTAATTTTCAAAATTTTAGCCCAGCAGATCCCTTACTCGATTAAATGGGATCTTGGGAGGATCCAGTTATTCACTAAGCTCCTAATCTTTATTATGGATTAAATTTCGGTTTCATACTAGCTTTGCTAAGCCAATTTAGCACTACTTACACATAAAATATTAAAAATGTAATAACAAATATAATTTTAATTATCATTTAAATTTAATGTAATAAACTTTTTAAACTTTTAAAAATGAGCAAGTAAATGACTAATGAAATAATCAATAATATAAATATTATTTTTTATAATACCAATAAAAATGCAGATTTTGATTATTTTTATGGATCTTTTAAATATGAATTTGATGAAGTTTTTAATAATCCAAATAAAATTGAATTCTTATTTTAAAGAAAGATATTTAAAATATTTTGATAGTTTATATTCCAGTTGTATGACAAAATCTTTACCTACGGGAAAAAGGAAAGAATATAAAGACTCCAAGGTTAGAGAGTTCATTTTGCTTCTTGTATTCTAAGATATATTAGTTATTTGTTTTATTCTTATTAACATTTAATTAATTTATTTTAGTTACTAAAGTGTATTTTTCTGGACCTTCAACATTTATTGTGATTTTCTTGATTCCTCATTGTTTTCTTGTTATAGATTGTGATATTTTTATTAATGTTTTCTGTGCTCATTTTGGTTAATTAAAAGAGTGATTGAGAGTAAAGTATATTGCAATTATTTTTGTTGAACAGAGGAGAGATTTTCGAGGTTATTTAGATTTAACGATTACTATCAAAAATCGAAACTTTATTAAAGTTGGAGTTTAAAGTTACACATTTCAATATATGAAAATAATATCAAATTATTATTTTTTCAGATGATGAAACCCACATATCTAAAAAAAGTTTTCAACTTTATTATTACTATTTATAATATTATTATCATTATTATTAACTTCACAAAACCTAATCACGGTTACCCGATATTATTATTATATAGGTAATGGATCCACAAATGAGACATGAAGCTCAACACTATTTATTCACGAAAGCATTACAGTTATTAATAGAAACAGCAAAAAGGTCTTGAAAGGAGTCTTCAAGAACCCTTCAGAATATGTAGTAGCTTTAATTGCTACTCAAGATCTTGACAAGTAGTTGAAACATGTTCAAAATGCTTGCTACTTGGTCATTTCTTCTCGTGGAGTCCTTCAGGACTAGATTATCATCAATGTCTCTAATAACTTCATTCAGGATGGATATTTCTTTCTTTCTCAAACTTCGCAGAGCTCGGTATATGTTGAGTTCTTTTTCTTGATCAGTTTTATTTCCGAAGTATATGGAATTCTCTAACTCTAAGACGTCGTTGAATATTTCAACATAGGAAGACATGACATTACAAATGCAATTAAAGATCGCCTTACATACCACAGACTTTCGACTGTGTTTATCGTCTACTGAAATACGATACGAAAAGACCAAGTTTTGCAAATAAACTTTGTAGAACTCTAAGTAATGAGCAATGAATTTGGAGAGAATACATTCGTAACTGAACTGGTACTTTGTCTCGTCCTTCACTTTCAAAAGGTTTACCAACAGGTTTCTGATAAACACAATCGTTTCATTGATGAGGAAAATGGATTCCATAATCATTGTTCTCTTTTCTTTTAAAGCCTCATACACAACATTCCCACCCCTTCTTTCATTCGACAAACATTCGCAAACTGATCTTGTCAAGTGGTAGTTCTGAAGACAGTTATTGCAGATCTGGTGGTCACAGGGATTCTGTTTCGTAAAAGGTTGATCTTTGAACATGCAGTTGCAGAGAAAACAGTTTCCTAAAGAACTTTGGAACAGATCCAGAACTTTTCCCGATGTGTCCGGATATTTCAAAAGAATCAATTTTACGAAAGCCAAATATTCTTTGATTAATTGAGAAAACTTTTCCAATTCCCAAAAGACTTCAACGGAATATCTGATGCATATCTTTTCCTGCACCGACCCCTTGTAACCCATGGTCTTGATTTTGTCAAAATAGCTGAGCAATCTTTGCAGAAAATCGAAGATTTGAGACAAGCTTTGTAAAATGAAGCAAAGTATTCCGTACTTTTTTATTTCTTTGACATATTTCATCAAGACTTTCTTATTGAAACTGAGTTCGCACAGATGTTCTGTCTCCTTCACGACCTTACCCAAACTATGTCTAGGGAGGTCGAAGGTTACTCGGTCGCTGCAGACATTTTGGGAAAGTCTATCAATGAAAACATTAATGAACACCACTGAGGACTGGCTATTCTCGTTCAACCAAAGCTGAAATGTTTCTTTTGAAAAGGACTCATACACCTCTTTCAAACTTTGGATTTGATTCTGAAAGTTGAATTGCGAGACAAAGACTTTCTCCAGAAAAAAAGGAAACTTCGTTTTGAAAACTCCGATAAAACCAATGAGACCTTCAGTCTCCTTCGGATAAATAAATACTTCAATGGAAATCGTCTCGACACTCGACTTTCCTAAAACGCAAACCTGGTCTACTTTTATCCGATCCAAGGGACAAGTGTTGGCCTTCTTAAACCACTTTTTCATGCAGGTCTCGCAAAACTTATGCTTGCAACAGTGGGTTGTTACTATTTTTGCTTCCTCAACGTCCTCCAGGCAGATCGTGCAGTGATACTCTCTATCTTTTTCCATTTATTTATTTTCGTATAATTTTTAAATTATTTAATAATATATATTTTTGATAATTTGAACAAATTAACTTTTTTTGTTTAAATAAATAAATTTAATAATATTTTAATAAAAATTTCTAACAAATGTGAATGCGTATTTGATTAATTATTTTAATATATTTTAAAAATAATATTTAAAGTGAATATATTTTAATTAATCACAAAATTTATTTTAATAATAATATTTAATGTAAAATATATTTTAAATAATTAAATTAATTAAAATTTTTTAAAAAATAATATCAAAATCTGAAGAACTTTTAAAATAACATAAAAAATTTAATATTTAATATTTATAATAATAATTGAAATATATTTAAAAGAAGTGGTTCAAATAACTGTTTGGTTGATTTTTTATTGTTAAATATTGCTATTGTTGTTTAAATATTGTGTTTGTATGCGAAAATAGAAATTTGAGTCTATTATTATAAATATGGCAGTACAACATTATAACTACCGTAGACGAATTAAGTAAGTTCACGGCATATCAAAATTTGATTATGTGTTAGAATTGTAAAACATTTGATAACCTAATAAAATTTGAATTGTTTAACTGTATTA
Source organism: Bipalium vagum (assembly GCA_037834085.1). Taxonomy (NCBI): domain Eukaryota; kingdom Metazoa; phylum Platyhelminthes; order Tricladida; family Geoplanidae; genus Bipalium; species Bipalium vagum. The sequence continues at coordinate 2,391 of JBBMKC010216225.1, read as the reverse complement.
ATTAATACAATATTACTTGTAAGAAATATTAAATTGTATTCTAAAATAAAATCCATAGAGTGCGCTTAAAGATACGAAAGAAGTTCATTTGTTCCTAAAAAGTAAAAAATGACATGTAGCACTGTCCAGTAGTAGTAGATTTGAATTCTAAATCTATTTTCCAACATGAGCTAAATACTCCCAATATCATCATGGAGCCTTCGCTGAAATTTCTTTTCGAAAAGTATAATGGAACCTTTATTTAATTCCGCCAATATCTATCAGGGCTAACTAGGTTAACATTTTTCTCATTACTGAAGACCATTTGTTCCATTCAGTAGTCCAAGACATTTCAAACAGTTTCATAACAAATTGTAAAACATTAAGTGAAACTGGATTTTCGACACCATCTTTTTGGATGAAATTTCTTTTCCAAATGCGACAAAAACTTTTCTATATGGTTAAAATCTGGTGACTTTGGCGGAGTAAACAATATTGTCTGGCCTTTGATAGTCGAAAATCCCTTGATTATTTTAGTATGTATGCTTCTGACTATTGACTTGTTGTAACAAGCAACGTCTTTCATAAACCTGCTTCATCAACCAAATTTGAATTTTTTTGATGAAACATTGCTTCCTAAGGTCGAAGCGTTGTTTGAGCATATTTGCGAGAAGTGATATGGTGATTTTTCTTTATCTTTATTTCAATATCTCCTGTCTCTCGGTCTGTTAGTGACGGTGGTCTGCCTGGTCTCTTCTCATTCTAGTGGATCCTGCTAGAAACAGCTTATATTGCATATTGAGATGTAAATGGAGATGGTTTTAGTTCTTTTCCAATTTTGGAAAACTTTTTTTGGAAAACGGTATAGTATGTCCCCCGTTCGATAATTAAAATATCAATATATCAACTGAAAGAGAATAAAACATCTTATTACTAAACTAAAAAGTTATTAACAAATTAAAATTAAAAAATTCAAAATTGACACGGTAACCATAGTTACCTATTAAAAACATTATACGTAAACAATACAGATTTTTAAAAATATATATATATATATATACCTTTTGAATGGAATTTTAATGGTAAATCTAACCTTAACCCTAATTCTAATAATATTTTAAAGAATTTGTTCGCTCTAATTCTTTTTCTAACAATAGTTTTCAGAATTTTTAGCCCTAAACCTAATTTAAAGAATAATTTAAAATGTAATTTCAGAAATTAAGATTTAAATCAATAATCATAATCTTAATTTTTATTGGTCCATTGTAGCTAACCAATCAAAAAACTGGGGAGATACTACACCGTCCTGTCTTTGATTACTTTATCTAATTCGGCCTATTTTGCACCCTTTACAACTTTTTAAAATTAAACTTATTACAATAATCACTATAAATAGATGATTAAAACAAATTCAGTTTGATCCATTAATTATTTTCGTTTCTTTTTAAAGCTGAATTTGTAAAACAGCGAAGACTACGAATATTTTGTTCCCAATGAAATTTATCCCTTTGAATTGTTAAAAAATTATTTTGATTCGAAAAAGTTTTCCGTCGACTCTTTCAAAAATGTAGTTGAGATTTTCTCGGTCCTATCACTAAGTGACTTAATCATCTTATAGAGAATATCAATAGTGGCCGATTTTGAGTCCGTTCCGCGAGGGTTGTTATTTTTTGTAGTTTTATCCCGCTTTCTCTTAAGCTTATTATTTGGGCCCGTAGGAGGTGGTTTTGGCTCTTTTCGTTTTTTGGTTACGATTTTCATTTTAGAAGATGTTTCAGCTTCAAAGGTGAAGTTTGTGAATACTGCTTTCCTTCACGGCATATTAAAATATGTAATGAATTACAAGATATTTTCGGGGGTCCTCTGGTCAGAGTGATAAATCCCACCGCCATTTTATTTAAATAACCCCAGAAAACACTGTGAAATAAATTCTTTTATTAATCAATTATTGCTTTTTATTAAATAGAGCAAAATCGAAACAGCGCCACAACTAGGAATATAAAAATAGAAAAGAGAAAGGTTCCAGGACTAACAGCGTTCGAAGAATCCCTAGACACCTTAACTTGTCAGGACTTCGGAAACGGACGATGGCCGTCATCTTGCCTGTCCAGGAGAGCCTCGGAATAGAGAGGTTCAAGACGAAAATGGAATGATGATGGTGATAATAATAACAATAATAATAATAAGAAAAAAACTACGTTTATTATTAATTATTTTATAGAAATCAAAAGCTAAAGTGAGCGAACGTGACATCATTTCGCAGCAGAAATTGAGCTAAATATAATGAAACTCTATAAAAGTCAATGATAGCATCTAGATGAGGCTAGAGTATTCTGGGAATCATAGTCTAACGGTTGCCTGTCGCCTTCGTCAGGGTCAGTATCTGCAAAGTAAAGAGGTGGACAATAATAA